>JAPZVO010000849.1:0-14967 GCA_029962745.1 Echinometra lucunter
GCATTCGTTCACGTATACCACGCTTGATTAGAGTGGGGGGGGGGGGGGGGAGGGGTTATGAAGAGGAATATACATATTAAAATCGCACAGTCGTGTGTAATGTGTGTGGTCAGCTACTCGTGTTACAAACCCAGTTTTTTCCCACCATCGTCTTTACAATGCCCGTCCCCACGGTGAAAACGAGGGCAATGCGCGCATATCAGAACGTTCACCTCTGACATTTTTATCTCTGACATTTTTACCTCTGACATATTTACCTCTGATATTTTTACCTCTGACATTTTTACCTCTGACATTTTTTCATCTGACATTTTTACCTCTGACATTTTTACCTCTGACATTTTTACCTGGCACCAGGGCTTATCATTACTAACTTAGAATATTTGCAGCTGTCCCTTTAAATCCGAAACTGTTGTCATGAGCAATTATTGCGATTGTATAATTGTGAAAATTACCATAATAGTTCAGAGAGAGAGAGATATACGCCCCTCGTGCGGCATTTGAGGGGGAGGGGGAAAGGGGCAGACAGGGGGAAAACAAGGAATGAAAAAATCTTTTCTTTCAGTTTAGCAATTATGCGCATCACTATTCCAGGAGAAAAGCATAAGATGTATTTTTTATGGGTTCAAAAACTCGTATGTGTGTGTTTTGGGGTGTTTGTTTGTTTGTTTGTTTGTTTGTTTTACAAAAACTCAGTCCCTCTGCTCACCTCTCATGTTTCTTTGGTTTATCGTATTTTTATTTCAAATACAAATGATTTAGTGCACAAGTTGCTTTTACTTCTTGTTTTCAAATTCAATTCTACTACTGAGCTACTCAGCTTACATTTTCGATGCGTATTGCGTAAGATTGCGCACATGCAGTATATACCATCATATGCAAAAGTCAAAGACCACCAGGAAAATTGTTCATATTATTTTCTTCTGGACTTGCATTACATTTTCTCAAATATGAAATATATATTTTAAAGTGGTCCACATCATCAGAGATGTGCTATAATTCCATGTGGATACAGATTTTTTTTTCTTGAAATTGGGCCTTTTATGACAATTTGACCTATATTTCAGTGTGGAAAAAGGGAACATTTCCAAAGGGCTAACGGAGTGACCCTCCATCAACTGGGCTCATGAGTAAGACCGAATGTCAAATTAGCAATATGATTGGTTGCATTAAGACTGCTTTGCATAATTTTATTTCTAAATTCCAAGATGATGGCTCATTCTGAACAGACAAAGGTAGTCAAATAAAAAGAACTACCCCCCCCCCCCCCCCCCCCATGTAGGTCCTAAATTGTTGTAAGGAATCCTTATTGGTCTTCTCCAAAAATCAAGCCAGCGCATGTAAATATTAGTGTAAGCACCATCTCTCATCAACAAAGCAGTCAATTAGTTGCTATGATGACTAGGTTCTTAGTTTGGTTATTCTTGAAGTAAATGCAGTTTTTAAGGTGGTATTTGTAAATGGAGTGAAAAAATTGCATTTACAAAAAATGTAGTTCAGCTTTAAATCATTAATCGAATACAAAGGCGGATCCAGGGGGCCGAAGCGGCAGCCCCCACCCCTTTATTGGCGGAGCAAAAAAAAAAGATAGAAAAGAAAAAAAAAAAAGAAAAGAAAATAAGGTAAAGAAGAAAGAAAATGAAAGGGCTATGGCAAAATTTCCGCTTGCGCTCCACGCTCGCATGCTTTCATCTTGAGAATTATAAGAAAGAATCACAAAGAAGTATGATTCATATTAGGGGATTTTTACGCTCACGCTTTGCGCTCGCATATAGGGGGAAGTTGATTAGGTTATCATCAGTTTTAGACTTTGTTGAGAGGCACTGAAATGAGAGGGAAAATTGCTCTGCCTTTAGGTTACTGTAAACCAAAATTTCGGCTCGCGCTTCGCGCTCGCAATTGTCACTTCTCAAAAAGGTCTACTATTTCCAAAGGTGAACCACTGTAAAAATCCTAGGTACAGGACTGACAGAGACTTACACCCATTATGTGAAAATGAGGTAGAGGAACCATTCCCAATCGACAAATTCGCGATTGCTGTCGGCAAGAAAAGAGAGAGAAAGAAAGGAGAGGGAATAGGATGAAGGGGAAAAAGAAAGAGGAAGAGGAGTAAGGTGCCCATATTCGACTTATTTCCTTGTTCATTTTGAGGACGAAGTAACTGCGGTACCACGAAAGAGAGTCTATATTTTTCCTCGCTCGCTGCGCGAGCTCGTAAGTTCGGAAAGCAAACACATTCGGCAGAAGAGATGAATAAATATATTATATAGAAACTTTTAGGCAAATCATGTACTTGGATGAAGAATCATCAGTTCTACCACAAAAATGTATATATATTTTTTCCCCGCTCGCTTGTATGATACAAGATGGTCTTTGAAAGCAAATAAAATAGGTAGGAGAGGTGACCACATATTTCAAATTAGATATCTTAAAGGCCCATTGTATTTTGATCAAGAACTTTCACTTCTACCATGAAAGGGAGTACATAATTATGTATTTTTCTCGCTCGCTATGCTTGTTCATACAATACTCAAATACAAGATGGATTTGGGAAAGCAAACGAATTCGGCAAGCGAGGTGACCAAATGTAACTGCACACATATAAAAAAAGGTTAGTTATCTCATAATTAATACCATCGTGTATTTGGATGAAAACTAACACTTCTACCAAGAAAAATACTATATAGATTTTTTTCCTCGCTCGCTGCGCTCGCTCGGATTAAATTTAACTTGTGATTAATACCATCGTGTATTTGGATTAAGAATTATCACTTCAACCATTAAAAATAGTATACAGATTTTTTTCCCCCGCTCTCTGCGCTCGCTCGGATTAAATTTAAATACAAGATGGCATGGAAAAGCTAACGAATGTGGCAAGCGAGATGACCAAATATGCCTGTATGCATATGAAAAAGTCAGATATCTCATGATTAATACCATCTTGCATTGGGATGAAGAATTATTACTACTACCATAAAAAAATAGTATATAAATTCTTCCTCGCTCGCTGCGCTCGCTCGGATTAAATTCTAATACAAGACGATTTGGAAAAGCAAGCGAATTCAGCAAGCAAGGTGACCAAAATATGAATATGTATATGTATAAGAATTATCTCATGGTTAATTCTTCAGTGTATTTGGATGAAGAATTATCACTTCTACTATGGGAGAGGTATATTTTTTCTTTGCTCGCTGCGCTCGCTCGTATAATATCAAGATTTAGGATGGTCTTTGAAGGCGTATCAGGCGAAAGAGGTGACCAAATAGGCCTATGTTATCTTATAGCCTATGATGTAGTTTGATGAAGAACTATCATTTCTACGAAAGAGAGTGCATATTGTTCCTCGCTCCCTGCGCTCGCTCGTAGTATATTTAGACACAGGGTGTTTCCGGAAAGCAAACACATTCGACAAGTTAGGTGAACAATTATATCATTTAGAAGAAAAATGTGATAGAGACACATAATGCCTCGTGGGCTTTATAGGGTTGAATTTGTCGGTATTAGCACGGGCGTCGCTAGAGGGGGGGGTGTGGGGGGGTGTGACACCCCCCCCCCCCCCATTAAAAATTCCTGTCGGCAAATTCGCGATCGCTGTCGGCAAAAGAGAGAGAGAGAGAGAGAGAGAGAGAAAGGAGAGGGAAGAGGAAGGAGGGAAAAAGAAAAAAAGAAAGATGAGTAAGGTGCCCAAATAGAGTCATATTCGGCTTATTTGCTTGTGCATTTTGACGACGAAATAACACTGGTAACACGAAAGAGAGCCTATTTTTCCTCGCTCGCTGCGCTCGCTCGTACTATATACAGATACAGAATGTTTTCGTAAAGCAAACACATTTGCCAAGTGAAATAAACAAATATATAATTTAGATATTTTGGGGCCCATCATGTATTTTGTTGAAGAATTATCACCTCTATACCATAAAAAAGAGTAAATATATTTTTCCTCGCTCGCTGCGCTAGCTCGTATAATATTTAGATACAGGATGGTCTTTGAAAGCAAATAGATTAGGTAGGAGAGGTGATCAAATATATCACAATAGGTATCTTAAAGGCCCATCGTGTATTTTGATGAAGAACTTTTACTTCTACCATGGAAAGGAGTATTTTTCCTCGCTCGCTACGCTCGCTTGTACAATATTCAGATACAAGATGGATTTGGGAAAGCAAACGAATTCGACAAGCGAGGCCCATCATGTACTTTGATGAAGAGTTATCACCTACCATAAAAAGAGTATATATATTTTTCCTCGCTCGCTGCACTCGCTCGTATGATAATTAGATACAGGATGGTCTTTGAAAGCAAATAAATTAGGTAAGAGAGGTGACCAAAATATCAAAATAGATACCTTAAAGGCCCATCATGTATTTTGATGAAGAACTTTCACTTCTACCATGAAAAGGATTATATGATAAGGAGTATATTTTTTTTTTCCTTGCTCGCTGTGCTCGCTCGTATAATATTACGATTTAGGATGGTCTTTGAAAGCGAATGAATCATGTGAGAGAGATGACCAAATATATGATTTAGATATCTTTAAGCCCATCATGTAGTTTTGATGATGAACTATCACTTCTACGAAAGACAGTGTATATTTTTCCTGGCTCGCTGCGCTCGCTCGTATTATACTTAGATAGAGAATGTTTTCGGAAAGCTAACACATTCAGCAAGTGAGGTGAGCATATATAATTTAGAAGGAAAATATAATAGAGGCACACAATTGAACATGCCTCGTGGGCTTTATACAGTTGAATTTGTCGACGTTGGTCGTCGGCAATCGGAGGCATAATTTGTCGGCAATCTGGCCTCTACACCCCCCCATTAAAAAAAGTCTAGCGACGCCCCTGGGTATTAGTTGTCGGTAATCACTGACATTGTTTGTCGGCAGTCTGGCCTCTACACCCTTCCCCCCCCCCCCCCCCATTGAAAAAAGTCTAGCGATGCCCCTGAAGATTTTCTTCATTTGGAATCTCAAAAACTTTCAGCTCGCGCTTCGCGATCGCCTTATCCATCATTTCCGTTTTACTCAGGAAAAGGAGTTTTGTAATTCCTCAATTCCTAATTCCTCAATTCTTAATTATTGCCAGATATTTAGGCGCATCAACCTCTGTGTGTGTGTGGGGGGGGGGGGGAGGGACCACAACATATTTTCATTTATTATACCACTGAGTGTAGCCTTAAACCATACATTTCGAATCGGTTCGAGCGGTTTTTTAAAATTTGCGCCCCCCCCCCATTGGAGAATGCTGGATCCGCCCCTGCGAATATATTTGTCCCGGGGCTTAGATAAGTTTCCGACCCAAAGTGCATGGGAAAAAGTGACCAATGTACAATTTTCTCACGTTCGCAGAACTTCCTCCGGATTTTATGCTCAGGGTAAATTATCAAGACACTGCATTTTTCCTAAGTAGGAAAGCGTAAAAGAGATCTACCAGCTCACTTTGCCCCCCCCCCCCACTTTGGCTATCAATCCCAGGATAGGGGCTAAAAGAAAGTACTGCACCATCAATGATGTATATAGAATCCAAATTTTGTGGCCGGGGTGGGGGGCTTTATTCTTCTCTATACGCCGATGCCTCCCCCTCACCCCCCCCCCCTCCTCTTTGACAAAGAATAAAATGTTTTTAAACATGTACACTGCAGTTTACTCGATAAACCAAAGTAGTTATTCATCAAATATTCACTTATTTCATCCAAAACAACTCTTTTTTACTATTCAAATTCAATTACCTATTGTCAGAGATTGACAGTTGCAGAATGTACCCCTTGGTTCCAGAACTTCGAAGATGCCCATCACCTGTCCTTGAAATGGTAAATTCCCCTTGTCGTAGCATATCGGTTCCTTTGAACAATTAACACTGTCGTGAGCACTGCGGGAATGTGACGTCGGAAAGCAGACGCTGTTGTTTCTTTCGAAGGCATCAAAAAGCTTATTGATTTTTGAGGTGCAGTTAACAATATCACCCGAGTTGACTGTGACTACAATGTGGAAACAAAGAAGTAAAAAAAAATCATTTCGAAATTCTCAAATTTCGAGGTTTCTTAAAAATCTTGTGGAAGAAAAAGAAATAAATAGTAAAGAGACTATCATGATTATTCCAATCCTGACCCTTTCGGCAGGTTTTAGAAATGTCTGATATATCATTCATGTCATTCAGAACTGACGTAGAAAATGTTTATTTCTTAACTGTAAATACAGAAGAGAGGAAGAAGGAAGAGTGGAAGACAGAAAGGAAGATAGAACGAGGGGGAAATAGAAAGGAAGAGGATGGAAAGAAAGACAGACAGAAAGAGAAAAAGTAAGAGAATCAAATATACTGATTTCTCTCTCTCTCTCTCTCTTCTCCTTCTTCTTCTTCTTCTTTTTTTTTTTTGTTATTTAGATTTTTGAAGCGGCTTGATGAGAAGGAAATAGATTTACAGATTTATTTCCAACTCAATCTAATAAACAACCTCAGAATTAATTATGATATCATCATTCACACCCGAAATGAAAACGAATAAGTAATAAACGAAAGAGAAAGAGAGAGAGAGAGAGAATGAGAGATGGAGCGTGTGTGTGTGTGCGCGTGAGTGTGCAAATGAGAAATAATACCTTCCCTTTTCAATGGTACTTGAGATTCTTACAGTATACTTTTTCAAAACTAAACGAAAATTGTTATACAAGCGAGAACATAAACTCGTAGGAGTTATGCGAGTAATTCTAGCGAAACTGAGTCATGAAGCTCAAGTGTTTAGCATAATACTCTAAACGCATTGCATGCATGCTTTCACCATAAAAACTAATCAAAAACTTTAATCCACTTCCTCCAGACGCCTTAATCAGAGTGACTGCATATTAAAATGTTTTGTTTCAATAAGTGCTGCGGGTAATTTTCACCAAATCTTTATCCAAAAGAGACATTATTTTTTTAAAAAAATCTTCACACTGCTCCCCTCTTTGTTGTATGCTCTTAATGGGCGTCAGTTATGGGTAGAGGACTTATTATTAGCAACTCCCCCCTCCCCCAAAAAAAAAAAAGAATCATGATGATGGTGATGATGATAATAATAATAATGATAATAATAATAATGATAATAATAATAATAATGATAATAATAATAATAATAATTATAATGGTAATAATGATAATAATAATAATGATAATAATAATAATGATAATAATAATAATAATAATACTTCTCATGGTAATATGAATAACCTAATCATAATAATAATAATAATAATCTAATAATAATAATAATAATGATAACAATAATAATAATAGAGATGAATAAAATAAGTAAACACAAAAATGAGGCAATTTGTTCTTGGAATATGGCACAAAGATTTTGAAAGTGTTCATGGCTCCAAAAACCCTTACACAACTTACATTGGAAAACAAACAGGATATGAAATCCAGTACCTGTCCAGTAAATATACACTCGATGTAAAGGACTTTTTAAATTGGGTTTACTTTTTTTTAATCACCCAGTATCTGAACAGTTGTTCAGCGATTTCTGCTGTCAGGACAAAAACAAATGATCTTGAATTCCAATATATAAAAAGATTCTTAAAATAATGCCATATCGCGATCTTTCTTGTGGACATTATCAAGGGAGGCCGGGGATGGGAGAAGGACGTTGCAGAACACTCTCAAGCAGATCAAAACATAGATAAACAATTGTCTATTCCCTTAGTCTTCAATCTATCTGGAAGTCGAAAATACTACATTGCGTCCAAAAAAGTGTACAGTTATTGATTTATTTTATTTATTCATTTATTTAAAAACATTTATACAGGATATAAAACATGATCAGCACAAGGCTGTTTTCCATCATGGTCATAGAAACCTTCCCATATGAGCAGTTCAAAGTATTTTCAGGAAGTTTTCATACCCGTAGATAGCCTAAAGACTCTTCTATCAAATTCCAAAAAAAAAAAAAACAAAAAAAAATCTCAAAAGAATGGATAGCCATCGTTGTGTTTACGTGAGAGGCGGCGCAACCGGGGAAGGGGGGGGGGGGACACAGTGCCCCCCCCCCCCTTTTCGAAGCACCACAAAAGTGTCCCTTTTTACCCCCAAAATGCCCCCCCCCCCTTTGAACCCTGTTCTGTGCCCTTCTTTTATCTAGAATGGCCTATTTTCTTTGTTGATAAGTGCCCTTTCGCCTTCTAATAAGTGCCCTTTCGCCTTCTAATAAGTGCCCTTTTTCGTTTCAGATAAGTTAGCCTTCTTAAAATCTATTGAAAGGCAATCTTTTATGCCTTTCCCTTTTTAATAGGGCTCTTTTTCCTTCTTTTTTGTTTAATTTTGTGAAGAAAAAAATTGAGAATAATCCGATTTGAATGTATTCAAAATCAATAAAAATTTGAAACTTTGAAACTTTCTGAGAAATGCGCCTTTTACACTTCAAATGAATGTCCCTTTTAAAATGTGATTATTATCCCCCTTTGACTACCTCTTTTCGTTTTTCACAGTGCAATTTCTCTTCTGCAGAGTGCCCTTTTTTTTTCACGTCTGATAAGTGCCCCATTTGAAAAATCTGATACATGCCCTCATTTACTTTTACTTCTAATAAGTGCCCCTTTTCCTTTCTAGTATGTCCAGTTTCTGCATCTGTTAATGTAAGATAAGGGCATTTCGCGCCCTATTTGTTTTCTGATAGTGTCCCTTTTCCATTCGGGCAAGTGCCTCCCACAACTTTAATCAGAAGGAACGTTGCCCCTAAATTAGGGGGTATTTTTCTACTTTTTCTTTCCAAAGCTCGTTCGCTACGCTCTCGCTCGCACTTACTGATGATATATCACGCAATGTACCTCAAATGTGTTTTAACCATAAAGTCTAATCTAATCTCTCCTAAGTTCCTGATTGTATTGTGTTTAAAACTCCATTCAATTTGAATATTTTCTCTGATAAAAATGATCGATAGCTATGAGACCTCACAAATGCACTGAAGACATTATAGCTTGGTTACTATGAGGAAAACTATTTACAGAGTAAATGGAAGAAATTTACCATGATAATTATGGAACGCCCATAAAATGAATTTCCGGTAGCTTTTATCATTATAGGCCACTCGAAATATACTGCAAATACCATGCCCTTCAGAAAAAAATACTTAGCATTTTAGCTCGTTCGCTTCGCTCGCTCACAATTGAGTAAGACAGCGAAGTATGTAATAACATTGCATAGTAGTTATTATAATGTAAAATAAAAACCGTATGTCAAAATGCACCTTAAAAGTGTGTTAGATAGAATGTGAGGATATATTTTCCATCTTGTGTTCAGCATTTGTAAGTGCCCCCTTCCCCCCCCCCCCCGTGCCCTTTTTCGCTAATGCCCCCCCCCCCTTTTGAAAGACGCTCCACCGCCCCTGATTATATGTCAAGACATATCCTCTTAGCTGTTTAACATGACTGTCATGAATGCTTGAGTAAACAATTGCATTCTTATCGATTGTTTTGTAATTATGTTCATTTTAGCATTTTAGCATTTAAGCTGGCATGATATGGATATCATAAACGGTCGTGCAGAAAGATCGGGCAATCAATAAGTCAGTCAATCATTCCGTCATCAGGAAACTAGTTCCATCCCGAAGACAAGTGACATGACACAATTGAAAAAAACGACAACTGCAATCTGCAATGCAAATGTATAAATTCCATTTGTTGGTTGCTTTTCGAACTGATGGATTGAACTACCTATTAATTGACCGCATGACTGATTGGTTGATGTTGCTTGGTCCGCATGACTGCATGCTGTTGTTCTTTTTGTTTTTAATACAAAATTTGCCAGCTTTAATGGTAAGAACCTACCTAAAACTAATATTTGTAACCAACCAGTCAAGTTTAAAACCCTCACTCAAGCTTGACATTTTCATGAGATTTTACACACAACCAAGTATTCATTCATGAATTTTTTAAACGAATATGAGAATGTCAAAGCCTTCAGAGTTTACTCCATTCTCAGCCCCGCTGATACTGCATAACGAAGTCCAGTTCTTGTCAAGCTCAAATTTTGCACCCTTTCATAAAAGTAATGTCTGTTTCCCAAGTGTAAAATATTTTGCAATTTTTGGATAGCATTTAATAGAAGAGACCTACAGGTATGAAAATTGTATGAAAATATTTTGAAATGCCTATTTTTAGATGGCAAAAACTTATTCCAACTGCACATTTTTAGGGAACTAGCTGCAGTTGACAAGCATGTTTTGTGCCCATCGTAGAGAGCGTTTCAACCTATACTAGAAATAAAAATGTGTTTGCTGAATACTAATTTTTCTGCAACATTTCTTTTCTAAAAAAATCCGCCTTGACATTGCTATACATAAATGAGGTATTTGCAAGTTTTTGTTACTATGAGTTCAATAATCATCCGTCATTACCCTCCGAAATATGCATGAAAAGTAACTTTATGCCCATATTGAAGTTTTCGAAGCAACGACCACTGTATTTCATTACATATTCACAAAATTGCCTTTTAAACCACTTTTGACTGGTTGACAATAAAAATAATAATAACAATACTACTACTACTACTACTACTACTACTACTACTACTACTACTACTACTACTAATAATAATAATAATAATAATATAATAATGATAATATATGTCTTGTTAACCCAGGGTAGCTTCTTTCAGTACTAACTGTTCTACCAAAGGGCCTTGCAAGAATATCAATACCCTGGCTTTAGTTCGACATTCAAGGAACAAATCCTACCAGGTACCCATTTAATACACCTGGGTCGAGTGTGGCAAATGTAGATAAACGTCTTGCCAAAGGACATTAGTGCTGCGGCAGGAATTTGAACCCCGTACCTTGTAGTTCAAAGCCCGGAGACTTATCCACTGGACCAAAACACCTCTGTGACAATAATGGGGTACAAACGTGATTAGAACAATTAATGGCTATTTGGTCTTATAGGATTACAGGAAACCAACACCGCTTGCCTCAAGTCAAGTAGTTCAAAAGCTAAGACAGAATACAATAGATTGAAGAAAATTCGAACGAAATCGGACACGAAATTATAAAAAAAAATGTTATGTCTATGTATGAAAGTTTCTGTTGTTAACACTACCATAGCTATACTGGTCATATGATTTGTAGAAAACTCCTAATCTGTTTTGTACACAGAATTTCACATTAGAGCATAATTTTTTTCATTATTTAAGTACACATATTTCATTTCCTTATCGCTCCTAAATTTATCTTGAGTTTGGATTTAAACAGATATCCAAGTCTTAAGAAAAAATGAAAAATGTGTAATTATGTTTGTATTTATAATAATAATAATAATATTCTGGATTTATATAGCGCCTAATACATCTCCAAGAGAGTCTCTAAGCGCTTTACAGAAATATTATTACTGCGGTCATCGGATTCAGGCTTGCCCGCATACAATGCATGCACCTTCTCCACTCCCTAGGGAGCATTCCAGCCAGTCGCCTTTTGCAGGCGCGCACAATGCTAAACAAATCACAATGACTTTCGCATCCTACCGGGTACCCACTTAACACCTGGGTGGAGAGTGGCAAATGTAGATTCATATCTTGCCAAAGGACATTAGTGCCGCGCCGGGATTTGAACTCGGACCACGAGATCTACAGTCCGGTGACATATCCACTAGAACCACGACACCTCTACAAGGCATACTGAGAGTTGTCCACAAAAATGATTCATCAGTAGGTATGTGGTAGTTCGAAAAAGTCATCATACAGAAAATTTCATACACCCACGACTTTCTTATTTTTTTTTAAATTTTCTCTGATCTATTTAAGTTCCGTCTAATAGGTTTGATCTAAAAACTACTTGACTTGAGGGTGCTGGTTTCCTTTCAATGCATTATTTGCCTGCAATATAAAAAAAAACTGACCCCGAACAACTGCCCCCCCCCCCCTCCCCTCGAGCATTGTGTCGTGCAACCGATTGACTACGACGAAACAGAATATTAATGTTAATTTCATAGATCTCAACTTACGTGTCTGCATAACAAGATTGCGACGCAAACCATCAAACGACACCTCGATTCCATTGTCACACAAAGAGGGAGCGAGTTGGCTGAGTCGTTAAAACGTCTGCCTGTCGAACCAAAGATCGTGGGTTTGAGTCCAATCCAGGCGGATGACTGAAGCCTACGTTGTGTGTTTTCGTGTCCCTTCCCTGTTTCATAGACGCAGGCTATGCTACAATGGAAAACACTCCGTCCCTCGGATAGGACGTTAAATGGAGGTCCCGTGTAAAAGAGAGTCACCACCTTTGCACATTAAAGATCCCACTGCACTATTCGTATATAAGAGTAGGGGGAAACCCCGGTGTATGTGATCCACCTGCACACCCCAATCAGTGATATCGGGAGGAGGGACCTGAGGGTTACAGTGATTTAGTTCACTTTTCGCCTCCCCTGCACAGGTGACGCCAAGCCAAAATAATAATGATAATAATAATAATAATCTAATAATCGAAAAGTTCGATTCACCATGAAATTAGCTCTGTTTGACAGAAAAAGAAAAACTATTTTTTTATACACGTGAAATTCCAGGAATGCCGTCTATCTCATTGATCAATGTGATGTCATCTGAGTTAAGACACAGTGGGGTAGAAGATGAATCGTTAATCCGCTGTTGCCCTTTCAATCAAAGTATTTCCAACATTCGTCCAACACGATGATGATAACGTTAGTAATCATGATCATGACCATGATGAAACGAGACAAACTCCCTCCGAAGCAAATAATTACACGAGAATAACATGAGAAGAAAATGATCTTTAAGAATGTGGTTGTTTTCATAAGCTTGCCAACTGACACCCAACGTTTTGATTTCACGGCTATAGCCTCTCAACGGAAACTAAATTGTGAATATTAACCTCTTACATGTTATTCCTCCTTCTTCATTCAGGTTTGAGAGTGTGTGTATGAAAAGCTTGAAAGTAAACGTGAATAGGAAAGATTTTTTTATGAAAGAGAAAGTGAAGTGAATTTGGAATGCAAATTATACGACCGACTGCGTGTGAGCGTGGGGGGGGGGGGGGGAGATAGTACGTGTTTTGAAAGGGAGTGGCTGGTCTTGCTAAATTGCGAAAGAGCATAAAGTGTCATATAATACGAAACATGCCTACCTAAGAATTCTGCGGAGCACTGAGTCCCTACTAAAACATCCCCCCCCCCCCCGTCTGGCATATGTGGGGAGGGGGGGGGGTCCTCCTCCTCTTCTTCACTTCAATGCAAAAGTACAATCTGAAAGTTACCATAAATAAAAATGGTCATTGTAGAAAAAGAAAAATATTGAAACTAAGGTGACCCCCCCCCCTTTTTATGAAGGGCAGATGGCGGAAACATGGATTGAGAGGGGCAAAGGGCAAAGAGGTACGTTGCCCTCTGCATTCGCGGTTGCCATATTTTCAAGCAAACTGCTTACAATGGCAGTCTTTCCGCAAATGATTTCATGTTTAATGAATTATAATGATTTGACATTTTATCATTTATCATTTCTTGCTTGTTTTTGAAAAATGATACTTACTTATTCATAATTCCTTGTCAAAAAGCACTTTTTAAAAATATATGTTACCTAAACGATGTGAATGCAGAAGAAAAATAAATCAAATCAAATGCCCCCCCCCCCTTTCCAGGAGATATACGTGGAGAAAACTTACGAAACATAATAAAAGATAGGTAAAAGAAAGGGAAGTGGAGAAGGAAATATCAAGATTCCTGCGAGGACATTCCACTGTCCTCGCAACGCAGACAGAAATATCTTTGTCCGCAGAGATGTAATACTGATACTATTCGAAATATTCTCATTTTCTTTTACTTATTATTTGATAATGATCAGCTATTTGCGAGTCATCAAAGCGGGAAAAAAAAGAATGTAATGCAATGCCCAGTGTTATGTTGGCCTGTTCCTGTTAAATTTACTGTTCTTGTATTAGTATAGTAATATATTATCAATCAATTACTTGATAGAGACGAAATTGTGATAATGATGATGATAATATAATAATAATGATAATAATAATAATAATGATGATAGTGACGATACTGATCTGAATAAACTTTTCTTTTGTAAAAAGAATCCAAAGGATTAGATTTTAAACTAAATCCAGTATGGATGAATAGATTAATATATACAAGTTTACTGACAAAATCAAATCAAAGTATGATAACATTTTCCTTTCTTATTCATTTCCCTGCTACTATAATTGTGTATGAAGTACGTAGGCATGGCCGTAAGCAGCGGGGGAGGGGGGGGGGCAGTTGAATTTTGAAAACTCACAATTTTTAATGAAAATCTTCATAATCCACCCAAAACTGCACCAAATCCTTCAAATTCACTTCAAAAATGCAAAAGCGCCCTCGTGACCAGCTCGGACGCTCGCTCCCTCGCTTTTCGAGTTTCCCTCGAAATTTTTTACGAGTCTTGCCCCCCCCCCCCAGGAAAAAAATGCTGCGTACGGCCCTGTACATAGGCCTACATCAGGCAGGACATATATTGTCGTACTATATTGCTTCGTTCGTCAAATTGTTCTTCCGTATAATATAGACATGATAGAGAGTCAGTCCCAAATTTATTTATGATACAAACATTGAATAAATGTTTCACTTGAAATGATAAACTCAACCAAGTGTGGGTTCGAAAAGTTTCAAAAGTATGAAAAGATTTCCTGCCTTTTCACTGCAGATCATATCAATGAAAATACAAAGTGCTCAGACTGTAGCTCAGATAATCCAACTATTGCTTTCTTTATATGTATACCAATCCCCATCTCCAGACTTTCACGTTACAAGAAGCGGCGGTAAAATGTCTTTACGTTAATTGATGTATTTTACAGTAGTGGTCACTGGTAGGGATGTTCCACTCAACAAGGGTTCTAAAGTCATGAATAGATTCCCCGTTCTTTTAATCAAAGACGATCGCGATCACTGATGAACTCATGAATAGATTCCCCGTTCTTTTAATTAAAGACGATCGCGATCACTGATTATGGTT
>JAPZVO010000085.1:0-10000 GCA_029962745.1 Echinometra lucunter
TTGACGAACAATAGCTTAAAGACAGGTTCTCTACAGTCATGATGATCATAGTGCATAAAGAATACTTCACAATGAGGGTCTCATCTTTGTGTTGCTAAATGAGCCTATAGATATATCATTCTCTGTTGAAAATGAGTATTTTACAGAACATTTGTGTTTCCTTTTATCATTGTCAAATTGAAAATGGATATATCGGGACGGAATAGTTGTTTTGTGAGGAAGACCAGAAGAATGGCTTTGCCCGATCTTTTAATATAATATTGTTTAATTTGTATTTAATTGCCACGGACTCGATTGGGGGCGGAAAAATAGATTATGCTAGCTTTGCATACCGCACTTTCGTATTTAGAAGAAAACTTGGTTTTACCTGTGAAAAAAAGAAACCAAAAAGGTGTACTTCGCAGCGCTGGCAAGGCTAATCGCGGTACTATATATTTGCATTTAAGAAGGGACAAAACTATTTTATCCTACTTTCTTTGATAAAAACGGAAATATCCACACCGTTTCTTTTGCCGTCGCTGACGTGGCATAAACAGTTTTTGTATGTATGAGGGAATGTAGATACCATATTGCAAGAAAATTTAGGTGTCTTAATTGGCCTCCTTTTACAAGGTAGCTGATCGAATATTTTTGCTGCAAAATTTATTGTAACAGGAAGGGGCCGGTAGAACATAACCCTTTTCCTGGCAACGATGAGTGATAGATAGGGTTTCTAAGAAAACGTTTGGAAACTATACAAGAGAGAATTTAATAGCCACCTCATGACAAAACTTCGCATTTATAGATCACTAATATACTTATATTTCATAGCTATACTGCAAAGTTATTATATGTTATTTCCTTATTTTCCCTGCGAGAAAGACCCTTGGGAGGGACATCCATTTTGAAATCTCCGACTTGATAAGGGGGAACTGCCCTCTCTGCCCCCTCCCCTTTCCAGCGCATGTGCATGCAGTACTAATACAGTATTCCATGAATTTGTTAATCTAAAGATAAACGTTGACGGTTATGCGCAATGAAATGATCCTGGTTATCGCAATGAAAGCGCGGTGTTTTTTTTTTTTTTTTTTTTTCGGGGCAGGGGTATTACTAGCATATCTAGACTGAAAATGAAATTATATTGCTCTTAAACGTAGGCTTTGTGATGGGATTATCATTAATGCAGGCAAATCATTTGTCAGTATTTGATGTGATATAAATGTTTCATAATTAAACGTAAAGATAATAGTTAACGTGTGTGGAATGGTGATAAAGGGGAAATGCTAACCTGCGAAATCTCCGTCAGTTCTAGCAAAAGTTACCTTAGAGCTTGTCAGTCGATTTTCCGTGGTGGCTGTGATTTCGCCTAGATATATGGATTTTTAAGTGGAAAATATGAACGAAATAAGAATTTATCCTCGAAGAAAATGAAAGACAGAAGGACTGCATTCCGCCAAATTATGAAGCGTTTGATTTGTTATACACATTCAACAGGATGTTAAGTGGATGAGGGGGTTAATCTCCGTCGAAGATGGGAAGGCTAAATTGCTTTATTTTCCAGTTCAGCATAAACATGCACTTGATATATTTTGATTAAATTACTAAAAATCGCCCCCCTAAAAAAGAAAGAAAGAGAGAGAGAAAAAAAAACCTATATGTACTTAATTGTAAGTTGGGCACGTATTGCAAGGTATTGAAGTCATACAATAAAGGTGTGAGGTGTTGAAAAATAGATGACCATTACCTTCTATATCGCGTGCAGTTGGTTCAGTAAATAGCAAAATGCAGATTAGAAATTATCACTTAAATTTCTCTTTGAGCAAGCATTCATCTGACAGCATCTTCACTAATATTACTACACCCACTAGTCAATATTTGTATTATCACATAAAGCCAGCAGTACGTGAATTCATCAGTGAAACATTTCTTATTATTGATGTGGAAGCACGCGCATGAAAGTATTGTTTGCTAGTTAATCATAATATTCAAATGCTTACCTTTCTTTTTAATATGAATAAATCCCTGGATATGCTCAAAAGTATGGTTAGTAGTCACACTGCAGCAAAGGGTAATATATTCACGAAACTTGTAAGTAGGTGAAAATATCAATGTCCTCCTTGACACAGACAAGCGGTCATCTCGTTTATCCTGAATTTGTTCACCATATTCGCTTATTACATTTAATCCGTCTGGGATCACCCACTCCAAGTTGACGGCTGGTTTGACTGATTTATTGGTTTCACAAACTGTCGTCTTATTTTCACCTTCTGGAACTATGAGTGACCCGTTATTGCGAAGCAGGATTCCTTCGTCCTTGTCGATCAAGATCAACCCCGTTGGTGGAACTTAATTTTATTCAAAAGAAGTTGAATACCAGAGAACATTACAATTGGGACTGACTATTAGTTTACACTTTTATCCTACGTAGCTAAAATAAATGCACTCAAAGTCAGGATTAAATAATCTATTGGTCAAGCATTCCTCTCGTACTCAGGAAGTTATGAATAACCCTTTTGACCACTAAAGATAATACTACTATCCAAAAGATGAATCTACTTGTTTTGTTCATTTATATTTAAGATTTCATCTAACTTTATATTTAAGCTTCACACATCTTAACATCTGTATATTTCAATGGAATTGGATTTACCCTTTTCCTGAAATATTGTAAAATACAACTATACAATTTTTTCAGGATCTCTTCCTGACGTTTATGCTGGACATCATACTTTGAGCAATTGCATTATTTCAAAATGGTATGCGCTAAATCGATTCCCAATATTGACCCTTTATTGAGAGTTTATTTTCCCCCTTCTTTATGATACATTAGTAAACTAATTATCAAAAAAAATAATTTATTTGTTGCATTTCGAATATGGAAAATCATTGTTTTTTGTATTGATTACCATTTACTACAAGGCGGATTTCGCAATTCGCCTTTTTCAAGTTACTAAGCATAGAAAACATATATTGCTTTTCGTCTTGCAGTGTAACGTTTCGAACATGTAGAATGCTAAGATATCTTTCTCCCCTTCCAATTGAATGGCTGGTCCCGTTGCCCTCGCACTCATTTCCGACACAGTGGAACAATACTGTAGCATTTGCTGTACTCCAAGTTATCCTGAATATTTGGTTTCCTGCTCTAGTTCCAAGGCATTTCAGGTCTATGTCTTCTCCAATACTTGTCATCACCTCATATGATGCACCTATTTTTCAAAGAAAAGGGATCAGTAATAAATACGTGAATCCATGCCCCTTCCCAACCACGCTTGAAACACCATAAACGGGACTGAATGCTAACTACCAAACATATAAATACAATACTTGCTTTTTTTTTTTTTTTTGAATTTTCAGATGAATTTCAGGTAATTCATACAAAATATGATACACGTTCCATCGGTTCACCTAGCAACTAGTACAAATATTGAGCGTTCTCTCATTGTGATGTGACTCTTTGATATTATGAAATTACGATAATTACGATAATATTGTTAGGTAGCATCCAAAGAATGGTACATTATACTGTATTGATTTAAATTATAACAATACAATTGTTCCGGAAGCAAATTAATTTGAATTTCGATATTAATCTACCTTTGATAACATTTCCAAAGGAATAAGATTATTATTCAACTAAATATCTGTGTTTTCTTGACTTTTTTAAGATTCTGAAGAACAAATACAAGAGAACATTTCGTTCATGACATTATGTATCGTATCGGAACGCTCTTTTCTTTTTATTATTCATTAAGTAATCACTTCGTCACAAATCACAAACATTATTTTTTTTTAATGCACTTCAAAATATCATCACTTGGTTCTTAATTTTGTGAACGTAGAATGACATTCGATTTTCTAAAGAAAATATATTAGAAGTGAGACCATTGTATGATCTCAAACTGGGAAATAACTTTTCGACTGTCTGCCATTGTTTAAGTACCACAAACGAGTATTTCAAAGAACATAAAAGCACTCATTCAGAGGTTTGCAAAATAATGTACTCAAGTCCTACTTACCTAGTACACAGACAAGAAATCTGGAAAGCGTAAAGAATAAGCCCTTCATCTTTCAGTTATTAGGTTATCACCTACTTAACTGTACAAAAATCAGACAGCATGACATGAAATAATTTTTGATGGTGATTAACGGTCGAAATATACAGTAGGGCTCACGTATGAAACCAAATCTATGACTATTTTGAAGCTGGCGCTCTTCAGGTCTATCAAAAGGGAGGATCAATGGGGAAGGGAATAGGGTGGGAATGTTTTTTTAGTGATGGAAACTACCACATTCGAGGAGTTTGTATTTTGATTTCACAAAAATTGAAGTTGAAGGTACTGAGAATTGAGTGTGATTCAGACGGAAGGTATATAATATTGGAAGTCAGTGTTGAAAATATGAAATACATTATGTCTAATGTATATTTTCCAGTTCGAGATAAACAGCAAGAACAAATAGACTTTTTAAATCATTTAAGTGCTCGCTTAAATAAATTCAATTTAAACAAATCCCTTATGATAGTTGATGGCGATTTTAACATGATTCGAAATTTTGAATTGAACATTTCAAGTAAAGGGAATATCAGAGGTCACAAGTTCAATTTAGAATTCGAAGATTTGCTTGGAAGGTTTGATATATTGGACATTTTGAAGAAAAGAAACCTAGATAAGATTAAATTTACTTACATACAAAATAATCCTCTAATTCAAAGTAGGTTAGACTATTTGATCATTTCAAATAAATTGAAAAAAAAAACAACTGAATGCAATATCATACCCTCCGTAGTTCCTGATCACTCTGCTATTCAACTAGGTTTGCTTTGTGGTGATAAGGGGTTTTTTTTCAGAATATAGGTCCATCTTACTGGAAGTTCAATAATAATCACTGTTTAGATGTAGAATACGTTCAATATAATTAGAGCAAAAATTAAATATGTCGTAGATCAGGATAAGCAAGATATTACAGATGCCAGAGTCATGTGGGACCTCGTTGAAATGAAAATTCGCGAAGAAACTAAGAAATATTCCAAAGTTAAAGCGCAAGAAATGATGGAAAAACTAAGTAAAATACAGAGAGATATTCATAAGCTTTAACATTCACTGATTATTTCTCAAGATAATGATACGTTACAAGATTTAGAATATTATAGAAACGAACCCAAAATGTTATATAATCAGAAAGAAGTAGGGTTAAAAGTTAGATCGCGTACAAAATGGTTTGAAGAAAGTGAAATCAATGAAAATTCTTTTAAACAATTGTTGGCATCCATCAGAAAAAAATATATATAGACAAATTACAGTTAGATGGTAGGAATGAAGAAACAACCGATCCAAAATAAATTTTAAAACAAATTAAACAATTATATCATAACTTATACAAAGAACGTGAACAAAATGGATAAGACAGATAATCTTTTTTGCAATGTCTCACTTAAATATAAGTGAAGCTAGTAAGAAATCGTGTGATGAGAAAATGAAATTTGGTGAATGTACTTCAATGTTAAATAAAATGTCTATAAACAAATTGCCCGGGAATGACGATTTATCAGTGGAATTTTATCGCACCTCTTGGCATGCTTGGCATGATATAGGAAACCTTGTTTTAGACTCCTTCAATAAATCCTTTTAGGTGAATTGTCTACAACACAGAAGCAGGGTGTATTAATGGTAGTCAAAAAAAGATAAAAACCCTTTATATAGTTGCAATTACAGACCAATTACCCTTCTCAATGTTGACTATAAACTTTTGTCTAAAGTGTTGGCTGAAAGAATAAAGAGTGCATTAGAAGAGGTGATCCATCTAAAATGATGTAGATCAAGTGGGATTTTTTGCCTGGTAGGAATATAGGAGAAGCTGTGAGAATTATTGATGACTTTATTCTGCACACGGGTATAAAATGTAGAGGGGGTTGCTAGTAACAGTTGATTTTGAGAAAGCTTTCGACACCGTCTGTCACTCATTATGGTTTTGGTCCATATTTTTGTATATGGATAAATGTATTTTATAATAATGCAGTTAGCTATGTCATGAATGAGGACTTTTCCACAGGCTACTTTGGAATAGGTAGGGGAGTAAGACAAGGAGACCCTTTGTCTCCGTATTTATTCTTGTTGATCATTAAAACATTAGCAGTGGTTATCCGGAATGAGCAAATTTCAAAAGTATTTTGATAGGCAATATGGAGATGAAGATAGTAATGTACGCAGACGATTGTTCAATTATTTGAAAGATACAGAAGATACGAAAATCTTAGAAGAAATAATGGATTCCTTCTCTCAGGTATCTGGATTGAAAATAAGTAGGGATAAAACACACATTATGAAGCTTGGCTCTTCAAGTCACAGTTATGAAAATTCGAGCGATATTACATTAGATAAGATGTTTTCTTTAGTAAATGTGCTCGGGATATACTTCTCTTTGGATATTAATGTTAAAGAAGAAATGAATTATAAAGAAATACTAAGCAAAATAAAAAGATTGTTAGGGAGATGGAAGCAACGGGATTTAACACTTTTGGGGAAAATTCAATTGGTTAAAGTTTTCGCAATCCCTGAATTATTATATGTATTTTCTGTAATGTCAGTACCACCATGGGTTTTCAAGGAAGTTGAGACAATCTGCCTTAACTTTATGTGGAATGGCCATGGTAAGATAACAAGAAATAATCTATATTTGAACTACGATAATGGGGGGACTGAAAATGTTGAATTTCAAGTACATGATTTATGTAGTGTGGATTAAGAGACTTTTTTCTGGCAAAAAAGACATGAAATGGAAACAATTTTTCGAATCCATATTCAGAACGGTAGGAGGAAGGTTAATATCTCTTTGCAATTACAATCCAAAAATATCCAAACGTAAAAAATACCATTCACTCAAAAAATCCTCAACCACTAAAAGAAACAGAACTGGTGGTCCAATGCCATGAACGGACATAATGATTTTTTTTTCTGGGGGGGGGGGGGGTTTTGGGGGACCCTCCAAAACTCTCTTATAAGTCTAATCCCCCCCCCCCCCCTCCTCCACGAGCACAGTCGTCTTTCCAAATGATATTTCGAAAGTGCTGGCGTAGAATTTTTATTCAGTGGGGAATCCATTATCTCGAGAGTCTCACACCTATTGGCCAAATACGCCAAAGCAAATTTATCTATAAAACTGAGATTCGGGCACCTCGAGCGGGATCCTGGCGAAGGACTTCGTACGTTTCTAATTATTTGCCCTCCGCAGTGGAACACTTGTTTTTGTTTCCTTTTATCATTGTCGAATTGAAAATGGGTAGATCGGGACGGAGGTGTTGTTTTGTGAGGAAGACCAGAAGAATGACTTTGCCCCATAATTGTATATAATATTGTTTAATTTGTATTTTATTGCCACGGACTCCACTAGGGGCGGCAAAATAGATTATGCTAGCTTTGCATACCGCACTTTCGTATATAGAAGAAAACTTGGTTTTACCTGTGAAAAAAAGCAATCAAAAAGGTGTATTTTGCAGCGCTGGCAAGGCTTATCGCCGTACTGTATATTTGCATTTAAGACTGGACAAAACTATTTTATCCCACTTTCTTTGATAAAACGGAAATATCCACCCCGTTTCTTTTGCCGTCGCTGACGTGGCATAAACAGTTAGCTTTTTGTATGTATGAGGGAATGTAGCTACCATATTGCAAGAAAATTTAGGTGTCTGAATTGGCCTCCTTTTACAAGGTAGCTGATCGAATGTTTTTGCTGCAAAATTTATCGTAACAGGAAGGGGCCGGTAGAACATATCCGCTTTTTCTGGCAACAACGTTGAATGATAGATAGGGTTTCTAAGAAAACGTTTGGAAACTATACAAGAAAGAATTCAATAGCGACCTCGTGACAAAACTTCAGTCGCATTTATAGATCACTAATATACTCATATTCCATGGCTATATTGCAAAGTTATTATATGTTATTTCCTTATTTTTCCTGTGAGAAAGACTTTTGGGAGGGAAATCCATTTTGAAATCTCCGACTTGAATGATAGGGGGCAACTACCCTCTCTTTCCCCTCCCCTTTCCAATGAAATGATCCTGGTTATCGCTACGGAAGCGCGGTGTTTTTTTTTTTTTTTTTTTTTTTTTTGGGGGGGGGGGGGGTGGGTTGGGGTATTACTGGCATATCTAGACTGAAAATGAAATCATATCGCAAACAAATTCTCAAACGTAGGCCTTGTGATTGGATTATTATCAATGTAGGCAAGTTATTTGTCAGTATTTGATGTGATATAAAAGTTTCATAATTAAGCGTAAACATAATAGTTAACGTGTGTAGAATGGTGATAAAGGGGAAATGCTAACCTGCGAAGTCTCCGTCAGTTCTAGCAAAAGTTGCCTTAGAGCTTGTCAGTCGATTTTCCGTAGTGGCTGTGATTTCGCCTAGATATATGGATTTTGAGTGAAAAATATGAGTGAAATAAGAATTTACCCTCGAAGAAAATGAAAGAGAGAAGGACAGCATTCCGCCAAATTGAGAAGCGTTTCATTTGGTATACACATTCAACAGGATGTTAAAGATGTCAAAGATGGGTAAGCTAGATTGCTTTATTTTCCAGTTCTGTATAAACATGGACTTGACATCTTTGGATTAAATTACTAACAAACGCCCCCCCCCCAAAAAAAAGACCAAACAAACAAACAAACAATGAAACAAACAAACAAAACATATGTGTACTTAATTGTAAGTTGGGCGCGTATTGGAAAGTATTGAGGTCATATAATAAAGGTGTGACGTGTTGAAAAATAGATGGCTATTACCTTCTAGATCGCGTGCAGTTGGTTCAGTGAATAGCAAAATGCAGATTAGAAATTATCACATAAATTTCTCTTTGAACAAGCATTCATCTGGCAACATATTCACTGATATGATAACACCCACTGGTCAATCTTCGCATCATCACATAAAGCCAGCAGCACGTGAATTCATCAGTGATACATTTCTTATTATTGATGTGGAAGGACTCACATGAAAGTATCGTGTGCTGGGTAATTAAAATATTCAAATGCTTACCTTTCTTTTTAATATGAATCAATCCCTGGATGTGCTCAAAAGTATGGTTAGTAGTCACATTGCAGCAAAGGGTAATATATTCACGAAACTTGTAAGTAGGTGAAAATATCAATGTCCTCCTTGACACAGACAAGCGGTCATCTCGTTTATCATGAATTTGTTCACCATATTCGCTTATTACATTTAATCCATTTGGTATCACCCACTCCAAGTTGACGGCTGGTTTAACTGATTTATTGGTTTCACAAACTATCGTCTTATTTTCACCTTCTGGAACTATGAGTGACCCATTATTGCAAAGCAGGATTCCTTCGTCCTTGTCGATCAAGATCAACCCCGTTGGTGGAACTTAATTTCATTCAAAAGAAGTTGAATAGCAGAGAGCATTACAATTGGGACTGACTTTTAATTTACACTATTATCCTACGTAGCTAAAATAAATGCACTCAAAGTTAGGATTAAATAGTCTATTGGTCAAGCATACCTCTCGTACTCAGGAAGTTATGAATTAACTTTTTTACCACTATAGATAATGCTACTATCCAAAAGATGAATCTACTTGTTTTGTTCATTTATATTTAAGATTTCATTCTAACTTTATGTTTAAGCTTTACACATCTTACCATCAGTAGTTTTTTTTAATGGAATTGGATTTACCCTTTTCCTGAAATATTCTAAAATACAACCATACACTCTTTCAGGATCTCTTCCTGACGTTTATGCTAGACATCATACTTTGAGCAATTGCATGATTTACAAATAGTATGCGCTAAATCGATTCCCAATGTTGACCCTTTATTTAGAGTTTATTTTCTCCCTTCTTTATGAGATAAATTAGTAAACTGATTATTTAAAAAAAAAATATATTTGTTGCATTTCGAATATTGAAAATCATTGTTTGTTTGGATTGATTACCATTTACCACAAGGCGGATTTCGCAATTCGCCGTTTTCAAGTTACTACGCATAGAGAAGTTTAATTTCTTTTCGTC
>JAPZVO010000085.1:10500-37459 GCA_029962745.1 Echinometra lucunter
TGAGGAGGAAAAGGAGGAGGAATCCGAAGAGCTGCTTGCTAGTAAAGTATGCAAAGTGGCGGAGCAGGCTGGAGTTCAACTGAAGGGGGTAGAGTTTGTATCCTGTCACCGCCTCGGGAAGAAGTCGTCCAGTAAGCCCCGCCAGACCATGATTCGTCTCAGCAGTGGGAGGCAGAGAGATCGTTTTACGTCTCTTGCTTCACACTGAAAGGCAGAGATGGGTGTGAGGGGATCTATATTAATGAGGACCTCACCCCCATGCGGTATGCTGTTATGAGAGCAGCAAAAACATCAGCACTGGTGAAGCGGGTGACAACAAAGAATGGAAACATCGTATGCGAAACAACTGATGACAATTTTGTCACGATCTCCTCGCCAGACGACCTCTTTGAAGTTGACCTCAACGAGATCAATTACAAGGATTTCAAACTTCATTTCATGGAATAAGTCATTCCACTTTTCATTTTGGAAGTACTCTAATGAACTCTTTAAATGGATTGTAAACATTATACATATAAACTGACACCTCATTTATTTCATAGCACTCTTAAAGTGATTACACAATGGTAAGATTTTTTTTTGATATATGATCGAGAAAAGAATTCTAAGAAGAATAACATTAAAATTTGATGATTTTCAATCGAAATCAATGCATTTTGGCTAATTTTCTCATAAAAAGTCAAGAGTTGACCCAAAAATTTGAGTATGAGGTATGACGTCAAAGTGGGTACCCAGCTTCGCGCATTGCAGTTGTGCTGCGCGCTAGACTGTACAATATGTATTATACCTTGCGCGCATTTTGCTAGAATTGCGCGACATGGTACCCACTTTGACGTCATTTTGACGTCAAAGTGGGTACCCAGTTGAAACTGGGTCACAGCTGTGGGGTCAAAAATATCCTGAAATCTTACCACATTTGGGGGTTTCCTTGGCAACACGACTTTTTAAAAAACTTTAGGCAGATGATTTTCTGCTAATGAAATCATGCTCTTTTAAATGAACTAACATTGTTTCAGCATTGGGTACCCCCTTTAAATGTGAAAATACAAATTCGTTAAAGTTATCTCATATTAATGTCCGCTCTTTGTCAAAAAATTTTGAATCATTTAAATTGTTGTTTGAAGATTGTATTCATACAAGGTTTGATATCATTAGTATGTCTGAGCTTTGGAATGTGCTCAACAAGTCCATATTTAGTATGGAAGGATATTCTCTTGAGGTAGAATGTCGCCAGGACGACGGAAGAGGAGGGGGTGTTGGAGCATTTACCAATACATCATTGAAGTATACATGTCTGGACTATTTTGTAATTCATGCAGAATCACTTTGGCTACAAATTAATACTGCTGGCGACACAAAAGTTACAGTAGGGATAATCTATAGGAAACCTAACACAAATGTGAAGGAATTCCAAGATGGATTGTTGAGTGTGTTAGAAAATTTCAGAGTAGATAGAAATAGGTGTGTGCTTTTGGGAGACTTCAATATCAATAGTTTGAGCGTAGGTGACTGTCCAGTCGAGGAGTTTTTGACATCACTGCAGTGTATAGGACTGGATCAACTGATTCAATCACCAACAAGGGTAACTAAAGATTTTTCTACTTTAATAGATCACATATATTCAAATATCAGCATGTCTGATATTCATTCAGGTATAATACAGTCCGATGTATCTGATCATTTCACAGTTTTTGCAATCTTCAAAAACTTAGCAAATAAAGCACATTCCAATAAAAAGAAAATTCACTATCGATGCTACAAGGGATATGATATCAGAATATTTAAAGAAGATCTTGCTTCTGTGAACTGGGAAACGGTATCTAAATCAAAAGACGTTAACACAGCTTATTCTAATGTCTGCAGTATTTTCTTAAAGATTTGCAATAGACATGCACCAATGGTTACTATGCAGTTAGGGAAAAGAAAAACTGCTAAAAAACCATGGATATCTCGAGGTATAATGAAATCTATTAATATGAAACATGCAATGTATTCGAAAGTTATTAAATCGAATTATCGTCAAGATCTTGCAGATAAATACAAGAAGTATACTGACCACTATCCTAAAAAAATGTAAAGAGGAATTACTACTCTGAATTGTTACATAATAATAGGAAGGACACAAATAAGACATGGGCTATTATCAATGGATTATTAGCGGGAAAAAATCGAAGTGTTGAAGTGGACAAACTGGTAAAGAATGTATGTGGAATTAGCAAACAACTTACATCTGTATCTGACATTGTTAATGAATTTAATGATTTCTTTGTAAATATTGGACCAGGTTTGGCTAATGTATTGCCAAAAGAAGATATGGATTACTTGCAGCACCGTATGGAGAAATCTTTATTTTGGAAACAAATAACCCTGGCTGAAGTCAGAGGTCCATTTTTGCAACTAGACACCAAGAAGGCTTGTGGTCACGATAACATTCCAGCACACTTGATTAAAGATGGCGCTCCTTTAATATCACACCTGTCACAAGCAAGTCATTTTTTTTAGCACTAAAGCTTAATTCTAAAATGTGTTTATTTTTGCATCGAAAAATAAAATGTAAAAAGTAATGATGAATTACTCATTTTTGGCCTTGTGATGGCAGTATTGCTAATTGAGTTGTATAATGAAATCCTGTGTATTTAGTTACTTCAACTAGGAAGGGCTATAATGTATTCAGCTCTTGCAGGTCCTTTTGTTGTAGGTTCCAGGTTCTAGTAACAGGTGGAATAAACACTTGACATTCCAAGACCCGCCCGAGGTCTATTGATTGTACAGTGCACCTAATTGCTCTGCACAGAGAGTAGGATCACTTTCATTTTGTTACTCGTTGAGAGAGGTTGTATCCTGAGGAGCAAGGAAGAAATGACCCTCAATTTTTGTTAATTTTGGAGTTTTCCTACCCACAATGGTGGTGAGTCTATTTGATATCTTTATCAGTAAATTTCAAAAAAAAAAAAAAATAATAAAGAAATATTAGATTCTTCAGTCTAAAAGGTTATTTTGCTCTGTATTTTTGATCCAGATCTTGTTGTAATAATTCTATCAAACAGATGCCTGTTTTCTGTCAGTAACTTAGGCATAATATTACGCTGTGAGTTTTTAATAATTTCCAGCTTTAAATAATTATCACAATTATATTGCAGTGATGAAATGGTTGTATTTCAGTAATTTTCAGAAGTGAATTTATGTCAACTTTTTAGGATTGATACATTTTGGCTGATGAATTAATACTATCTAGACATTTTGTCGATGCTTATTAAATGATAAGAAAGACATGTATTGATCAAATGATTAATAAAAGTAATATTTGAAATGTTGAAAGTTAGGATTTGCTATTTTGGATAATGGGAATGTATTCAATTTTCAAGGGTCCTTTGGTCAGGGAGCTGTTACCCATGGTCAGCCATTATATTATGGGGCTACGTTAGACGCCTTCAGTTATTGTCAGCCCTGAGCCACGATGATTTATCCTGAGTTTTCAACCTTGAGTTCTTCTTGAGTTCTTCTCGACGTCATGCGTCAGGTCGAAGGCACCTAATCTTCGGTGACGCCGTTCTTCGACAGTCCTCGTAGATCTTCGGTATTCGTCGAATTCGTCATTCTACGTCATCGGTCTTCAAGGTCATCGGATATCCGTAATTTCAGTCAACTCGTCGCCATTTTCAACGACATCATTTGGACTGCATCCATGATGAATCAGGGAAGTCCGCTAATTTAATAAACCCTTTAATCTTGTCCGGACAAAGTATTATTTTTCCCATCCCATATTGTATTTTTTTTCATTCCCAAACTGAAATTCTCGACCGATAAAATCAAAGCTATTTTTTTTTATCATTTGAAAGTCAATGTCTTCTATAGTGATATAATGTTGCATTGATTGTTGAAATTTTCATTGGAAAACAAAATCTGATTTGGAAACGAAATGATATAGTTGTAATAAACAACTTTAAACCGGAATGATTGTTGTGCAGTGCATTTACTTATGTGTACTTTGACTACATCATAGCTCTCTTCACTTTAAAAAAGGATGCTTGGGGTATGTGAGGTTGTTTATGTGATTTGGGGTGATTGGTGACCCAATCTTTAGGTAAACAAAAACCCAGGTTTGATCCTGACATTTGGGGGCACGTCCGGGAGTTCAAAATCGAGATAGTTCTCGCAGTGAAGAGTAGAAAGTGATTGGTCATTTTACACAGAAGTATGTACTAAGTGAAATTGTCAAATTGTTCAAGTATTGAATTGAACTTGTATTGTTGCTTCTGACAGTAAGTTCTTGCTAGGTTTTGGCATCAGTTTATCCTGTTAACACTTTTCTTAACATGGATCTGTCAAAGTTTATTGAGTTAGGAAAGGAATTTGGATTGCAGGGTGAGAAGTTGCTCACTTTTGCTCGTGAGGAACGGGATAAGGAACTTGACAGGTTAGAAGCCATTGCTGCTAGGGATGAGCGCCAAAAAGCTAGGGAAGAACAGCAAAAAGTTAGGGAGGAACAGGAAAAGGTTAGGGAAGAACAGCAGAAAGTTAGGGAAGAAGAGCAAAGACTTGCTGAGGAGATAACTAAACAGAAACAGTTAGATCTCAAACTGGCTGAGTGTAGGAAGGAAAGTTACGAAGCACAAAGTTTTCAGAGCGCGTTACCTCGCATGCAAGCGTTTGACGCGAGCTCTGATGATTTGGATGCATATATCGCGCGTTTTGAGAGACACGCGGCACTTAGTAAATGGCCAAAGGGAGTTTGGGCCCCTGCTTTAGGAAATCTTCTGACTGGTACTGCCTTAGAGTGTTATACCCGTTTGCCTTGCAATGAAGCAGAGGATTATGACGCGCTTAAACATGCTTTGTTGCAGCATTTTACTTTAACCGCAGAAGGCTTTCGAAAACGCTTTCGTGAAGCAAAGCAAAAAGATGGCGAGTCATTTTCTCAGTTCGCAGCTCGCATAACACATTATGCTAACCGATGGGCTGAGCTTTCAGAATGTAATCGTTCTTTTGACGCGCTTTTGGATTTATGCATACAGGAACAATTGCTTGCTTGCTGCTCGCGTGAGTTAGTGATATTTGTCCGTGATCACACCCCACATGATGTGCAGGAGTTGGTCAAACATGCTGAGCGATACTTTGAAGTGCGCGGCATTAAAGATCAGAAATGCAGGCCTAAAGATAGGAGCGCAGACGTTAAGTGCCATACATGTGGTAAGTTAGGACATATTTCACCGAGGTGTCCAACAAGAAAGGATGCTTCTAATTCCACTAAGAGTTACCCCAAACCATCTCCTTCAGGAAAGGGTAAACAAATGGGTGGAAGTTGTGTAGCAGGTGTTTGTACTGAGTCTGAACCTCAGGAATTGAATTCTGATAAAGCAGAAGCAATTCAGACTGTGAAACTCATGTGTGGGCACGAGGTATTTGTGTTGAATAGTTCATATAATGAGTTAGGATCAGATATGCCAACATGCGATGGTGACGTTAATGGTAAGACTATAAGTGTCTTAAGAGATACAGGACGTAATGCTGTAGTAGTACGCACTGATCTTGTACCAAAATCGCAGATGACTGGTGAGTATCAGGTGTGTTTGCTCATGGATCATAGCATTAGGAGGATTCCTACTGCATTTATAGATGTGAGTACCCCATACTTGTCAGGGAAAATGAAGGCATTTTGTATGGATAACCCTCTTTATGATTTGATAATAGGAAATGTTAAAGGGGCAAAGAGGCCGAAGTTCGGAGATAGTGTCGACGCAGAGACGCAGACAGGAGCAGATGAAGGCATCCTGGAGGATGGAGATCACGAAGAGGTAATAGGGGCTAGTGTAGAAACTAGAGGGATGAAGAAGAAGAAGGAGCAGCCTTGGAGGAAGCTGAAGACACCAGGTGGTATCGAGATCTCGGCAACCAGAGACGAGATGCTGAGGGAACAGCAACAGGATACGACTTTGGATAAGGTAAAGAAACTAGCAGATAGTGGGACAAGTAAGTCTGTAGGTAGTGGGGGAGAAGTGTCCTACTTCTATGATAACTCACTCTTATATCGATGGTACAGGTCACCACATGTGGAAAATGGTAAGGAGTTCAAGCAATTAGTAGTACTTAAGCCACTTCGTAACTCTGTTTTACATCTTGCACATGATATGCCTTTAGCTGGACATTTACAGACCAAGAAGACTTTGGATAGGGTAATGTCTCAATTTTATTGGCCAGGTATTCAGTCTGATGTGAAGAGGTATTGTGCATCGTGTGATTCATGTCAACGCACAACACCGAAGGGACGAATAGGTAAGGTTCCGCTAGTAACCCCTAAACTGATTGACACATGCTTTCGTCGCGTAGCGGTTGACTTAATTGGTCCGATTCAACCAATTACTGATAAGGGAAATCGTTACATCTTAACGCTTGTAGATCTGGCTACTCGCTATGCTGAAGCGATTGCACTCCCTTCGATAGAAGCAGAGCGCGTAGCAGAAGGTTTGATGGAAGTATTTTCGAGACTTGGCTTCCCGAATGAGATGCTTTCAGACAATGGCACTCAATTCACTGCAGGCGTCATGAAAGAAGCAGCGCGCTTGGTAGGAATTAGACAATTTTATACCACGCCTTATCATCCTATGGCGAACGGCGCATGCGAGCGTTTCAATGGGACGCTCAAACAAATGCTGCGGCGCATGTGCCAAGAGAGACCCAAAGACTGGGATCGATATCTACCCGCTTTGCTATTTTCATATCGGGAAGTACCACATGAGAGTACTGGTCACTCACCATTTGAGCTAATGTACGGTAGAGTAGTGAGAGGGCCTATGACAATACTTAGGGAATTATGGACGGAGGACATTCCTGAAGAAGAGGTAAAGACCACTTACCAATATGTCTTAGATCTTAAGGACAGATTGGAATCTACTTGTGAGGTAGCTAGGAATGTACTTGAGAAATCATCTCTAAGGTACAAGAAACACTTTGATGTTAAAGCTAGGGATAGGAGGTTTGAGAAGGGTGACAAAGTACTACTGTTGTTACCCACTAGCTCAAACAAACTTCAAATGCAATGGCAGGGACCATTTGAAGTACTTGGACGTGTAGCTCAACACAACTACAAACTTCAGGTACGAGGTAAGGAGAAAACGTATCATGCAAACTTGCTAAAGAGATATGTAGAGAGAGACAGTGGGGAGTCAATACTGACGGAGGCTAACTCAGTCAGTATAGTATCGGAACAAGTAAGTGATGATGAATCAGTGTCTATCGAGTGTCCATCAGTAACTCAAACTGAAGGCATTGACGATGTAGACATTAGTGATGAAATCGATGCTGTGGAACGGGAAGAGGTGGTAGGTTTGGTCAGTGATTTTGCTGATGTACTGACCGATGTGCCGGGCCATACTAACATTGCCCAACACAATGTTCAGGTAAAAACTAATGAACCAATTCGTTCTAGACCATATCCTGTTCCACAGAGTATGAAGGAGACCATAAGAGAGGAAGTGAACAAGATGCTGGAGATGAATGTAATAGAGCCTTCTACATCACCTTACGCATCACCAGTGGTTCTTGTTCCAAAGAAAGACGGCAAGGTAAGATTTTGTGTAGATTATCGCAAACTAAACACGGTGACAGTTATCGATAATGAACCAATACCCAACATTGAGCAGATTATGTCTGACATCGGAGAAGCCAGGTACTTTTCCAAAATAGATTTGTCAAAGGGATACTGGCAAATTCCAGTAAAGGAGACGGATCGTGAGAAGACTGCTTTTGTCACACCAGAAGGTCAGTATCAATTTAGAGTGTTACCTTTTGGCATGGTAAATGCTCCTGCAGTATTTACACGAATGATGAGGAAATTGCTAACAGGTTTACCGCATGTCATTCAGTACATCGATGATATATTGGTGTATAGTCAAACTTGGGAAGAGCATGTGGACGATCTTCGACGGGTCTTCCAACGATTACGAGAAGCTCATCTGACCGCACGCCCGAGTAAGTGTCGACTTGGTTGTCGATCTGTAGAGTTTCTAGGTCACATTGTAGAGAGAGGTGTAGTGAAACCGACACCAGAGAAGCTTGGTAAGGTCATGTCGATGTCGAGACCGACAACGAAGAAAGAGGTGAGATCGTTCTTAGGCTTGGTAGGATATTATAGGAAATTCATTCCTAACATGTCTGTACTAGCCGCCCCTCTGACTGATCTGACGAAGAAAAGAAAACCTGAGAAGGTAAGATGGGAGGAAATACATGAACATGCTTTCCGCACGCTGCAGGAAAGATTGTGTAAGTATCCGATCTTACAACTACCCGATGGTAACAAAGAGTATGTAGTCAGAACGGATGCATCAGACATTGGTATAGGAGCCGTCCTAATGCAAGAGCAAGATGGAGACTTGTTTCCAATCAACTATGCAAGTCGTAAGCTGCTAGATCGCGAACAGAGATATTCCGTGGTTGAGCGCGAATGCTTAGCTTTGGCATGGGCAGTTAAGAAGTTTTCCTACTACTTGTACGGCAAGAAATTCAAATACCAAACTGATCATTACCCTCTGGCTTATCTATCAAAAGCGCAACTAAAGAATCCAAGAGTTCTGCGTTGGGCGCTGGCTTTGCAAGCATATGACTACAGCGTTCAAGTAATAAATGGAACAGAGAACGTAGGTGCAGATTATCTAAGCAGATGTCCTTAAATTTTTGAATTATAGCTTTCGTCTTAAAGGAAGGGGAAGTTTGTCACAAGCAAGTCATTTTTTTAGCACTAAAGCTTAATTCTAAAATGTGTTTATTTTTGCATCGAAAAATAAAATGTAAAAAGTAATGATGAATTACTCATTTTTGGCCTTGTGATGGCAGTATTGCTAATTGAGTTGTATAATGAAATCCTGTGTATTTAGTTACTTCAACTAGGAAGGGCTATAATGTATTCAGCTCTTGCAGGTCCTTTTGTTGTAGGTTCCAGGTTCTAGTAACAGGTGGAATAAACACTTGACATTCCAAGACCCGCCCGAGGTCTATTGATTGTACAGTGCACCTAATTGCTCTGCACAGAGAGTAGGATCACTTTCATTTTGTTACTCGTTGAGAGAGGTTGTATCCTGAGGAGCAAGGAAGAAATGACTCTCAATTTTTGTTAATTTTGGAGTTTTCCTACCCACAATGGTGGTGAGTCTATTTGATATCTTTATCAGTAAATTTCAAAAAAAAAAAAAATAATAAAGAAATATTAGATTCTTCAGTCTAAAAGGTTATTTTGCTCTGTATTTTTGATCCAGATCTTGTTGTAATAATTCTATCAAACAGATGCCTGTTTTCTGTCAGTAACTTAGGCATAATATTACGCTGTGAGTTTTTAATAATTTCCGGCTTTAAATAATTATCACAATTATATTGCAGTGATGAAATGGTTGTATTTCAGTAATTTTCAGAAGTGAATTTATGTCAACTTTTTAGGATTGATACATTTTGGCTGATGAATTAATACTATCTAGACATTTTGTCGATGCTTATTAAATGATAAGAAAGACATGTATTGATCAAATGATTAATAAAAGTAATATTTTGAAATGTTGAAAGTTAGGATTTGCTATTTTGGATAATGGGAATGTATTCAATTTTCAAGGGTCCTTTGGTCAGGGAGCTGTTACCCATGGTCAGCCATTATATTATGGGGCTACGTTAGACGCCTTCAGTTATTGTCAGCCCTGAGCCACGATGATTTATCCTGAGTTTTCAACCTTGAGTTCTTCTTGAGTTCTTCTCGACGTCATGCGTCAGGTCGAAGGCACCTAATCTTCGGTGACGCCGTTCTTCGACAGTCCTCGTAGATCTTCGGTATTCGTCGAATTCGTCATTCTACGTCATCGGTCTTCAAGGTCATCGGATATCCGTAATTTCAGTCAACTCGTCGCCATTTTCAACGACATCATTTGGACTGCATCCATGATGAATCAGGGAAGTCCGCTAATTAAATAAACCCTTTAATCTTGTCCGGACAAAGTATTATTTTTCCCATCCCATATTGTATTTTTTTTCATTCCAAAACTGAAATTCTCGACCGATAAAATCAAAGCTTTTTTTTTATCATTTGAAAGTCAATGTCTTCTGTATGTGATATAATGTTGCATTGATTGTTGAAATTTTCATTGGAAAACAAAATCTGATTTGGAAACGAAATGATATAGTTGTAATAAACAACTTTAAACCGGAATGATTGTTGTGCAGTGCATTTACTTATGTGTACTTTGACTACATCATAGCTCTCTTCACTTTAAAAAAGGATGCTTGGGGTATGTGAGGTTGTTTATGTGATTTGGGGTGATTGGTGACCCAATCTTTAGGTAAACAAAAACCCAGGTTTGATCCTGACAACACCCATTGGCATATATCTTTAACTTGTCTTTAGAAACTGGCAGTTTTCCACATTAAATGAAAATTGCGAAGGTTACTCCCCTGCATAAAAAGGGGTCAAGAGAAGAACCGGGTAATTATAGACCAATATCGGTTCTACCAGTCCTAGGTAAAGTCTTTGAAAAGTTAATAAATATCAGATTGATACAATTTCTGGAATCAAATGATGTCTTCTATAACCATCAATATGGGTTTCAGAAGAAATATAGTACCAAACTGTCGCTAATCAACTTGATAAATGCAACTTTGAAATCTATAGATGAAGGAAAAGTGACACTTGGTGTTTTCATTGACTTTAAAAAAGCTTTTGAAATACTGCTAGGTAAGCTCTCTCATTACGGCATTCGAGGGTTAACTCTTGAATGGTTTCGCAACTATCTTAGTCGCAGATTTCAGTTTGTCCAGTGTGGTCAAGCATTATCCGGAAAGAAAGAGATAAAATGTGGTGTTCCGCAGGGGTCAGTGCTCGGACCGACTTTATTTTTGATATAAATAAATGACTTGCCTTCTGTTACTGATTTCTTTAATTTTCGCTTATTTGCTGATGATTCGAACTTATTCCATACTTTTTCCAGCTGAGCAGGTAGAAATTGATGTGAATGAAATAAATGAAAAAATGCAAAAGATACACAAGTGGTGTATCGCCAATAAACTTACAATTAACCTAGCGAAAACTAATTTCATGTTAATAAGTAGTAGGATGAAGAAAATAGCTATTAATGGTGAACTAAATATAGCTGGAGAAAAAAATCAAGGAGGTTGATAATGCCACTTTTGTTGGGATCAACATTGATAAACATCTGTCTAGGAATAACCATATTCGCTTTGTAAATCAGTCTATAAGGAAGAAGGTTGGAGTGCTATTCAGGTTGAGACATTTTATACCCAGGCACACTTTAATACTTTTATATAAATCATTTATACAGCCACATATTACTTATGGAATAGAGGTGTGGGGAAGTACCCACAAGACTAACCTAAGAAGCATATTTTATTCACAAAAAATGGCAGTACGTGCTATATAACATTTAGTCAGTGGAGAACTCATACAAACCCACTATTTCAAACTTTGAGAGTTCTAAATGTGTATGAACTACACGATTTATCAGTTTCTACCTTTATGTTTGATTTATTCAGTAACAACTTGCCTCATATTTTAATAGATTACTGTGATCCTATACAGCACAGTTACTCTACAAGACAGAAGGAAGGTGGACAATTATGTCTTCCCAAATTTAGAACAACACAAGGTCATTTTTCAGTGTCTTTCATGGGCACTGAACTTTGGAATAGATTACCAAAAATTTCAGATTAATCAGGTCTAGAAGTCACTTTCGTAGTTCAGTAACTACACGCTTATTGAGCAAATCGTAACTGAGAGGCTGTATATATACATGCACATATACGTTTATGCATAATGGATGTACTAACTTTACTTTGTTTTGTCTGTAATTCTTAATTAGCTATCATCATCTTACCAGCAAATATCAGGATAATTCAATTACTGTTTGTTTAAGCTTATTATTGAAATATTTGTTGTTTTGGGGGGTCAGGCTCGACTAGCACGTGTGCTATTATCTGATCCCTATTTATCAACCAATGCCTTTCTTTTTCCTTTATGTTAATGTCATTGTCTGGATGCAATGTATTATTATTGTTGTTGATAAATCAATCAATCAATCAATCAATCAATCAAATCAATCAGATAGAAAAGAAGAAATGATAATCAAAGAATAACAATATACGAAAAGACGGAAAGTGAAAAAGATAGGAGGAAAAACAATGAGTAGCATAAGAAACTTAGAAACGAAAATGTGTAAACGGAAAGCTAGGCCGCCCCTCAAGCACATGTTACTAGATGGACCACACACAGCGAAATCGACTGCTTGTAATTTGCTAACTCAGCCTGTTGTCCACATCTACAGGCTGTATTTATCACTCTGAAACGAACATAGCGTATAGAATATTTTCATTTTTTTCAAAAATGACATGGTAAATTTCAAAAAGCTGTTGTCAATCCATCGTAAATATACCATTCTCCTAAAAAATCGCGTTAACTCACTGAACGACTAAAATACAAACTGCACCGACGGTGTTGAATGCGAAGGTGCAGCGACAAGTTTTGGAGAGAGTCGGGATTTCTTCATAGGGTTGTGCATCATGTGCGACACTCCTTGAGGTCGCCGGACGTATTATTACGTCATAGGGGCGTCATAGAAAGGCGCTATAGCGAGACGTCGCTCTAGCGTCTTTCAATCAAGCATGATTACGTTTCCTTAGAAAACAAAAACAAAAATAAAAACGAACGAACGCAGCATGTATAATGTCCATGTACTTCATGGTGTTTAATTCCCATTATGATTTGTTATATCGTTGACACGTAACAAAAAAGGTGAATTTGTTTTGCTTTTCTGTGCTATTTTTTTTCTTTACAAAAGCATAAGTTCCTCTATCAGTAATTTCATATCAAACAAAATTCGAAAAAAGACAATTTGCGGAATCGCATTGCGCACCACACCAAAGTTTAACTGATTAAAAAGTTGAAAAATGCATTTCAATTAAAACAATTGGATTATTCAGCAAGATATGCACAGCACAGCTTTTTTAATGTATGTTGTGCACACGGAATCATGACTTAGCGAACGAAACAATATCAGGGTTTTTCGTTGTTGATATAGGCTTGCTCCTTCACCAGCTGAGTGTTCAGGAGACCTTGGTCTGTCTCGACAAATTTTTTTTCGGGGTGTAAGGCTTGTATGATTCGCTCAAACGTTAGTTGAAGACTTGTGACCGGAAACGTAAGGAGTGAAGCGTGATGAAGATTTGGATGGGTTGTGTATAGGCTTGAGCTCCATGTACTCATGACAACAGGAAACGTCTTTTTGGAGGGGCTGATAATCAAGTTCTTGCTTTGCCGCGGAAACGCCAACGTGATCATGATGTTCACCATTCCCATCCTCAGACTGAAGTGAAAGGAGGAGAAGAAATTAAACATTAGGGCAATGAGAATGAACAAGCTCCAAACCCTACTCCAAAACATTTTAGAGGTTATAGAAATCGTATACATATTGTGCCTATGTATATAGACCAATTTCACAACGCAAGAGGGCAGCAGACTGTTCGACACAGTTCGACATACTGGGGTGGGCGCTCCAACTTTTATAGTACACAAGTCAATAGCGCGTTATGTACATTCGTTCGATATTCTCTCTATTTTGACCAGTATATGCAGATTTATTTTAATATTTGCAATGAGAAATTATCAGGGAAGTTCAGGTCGCAGCTGTGCGGTGCTCAAATGCCACAAGGATTAGAGAAAGTTTAAAAATTGGAAGCTAACTGAGTGCGAAATTCACTCGCTTTTGACTCATGAAGCCTGTTTGTGTGAGAAGCCGTACTCCCTACACAGGTTTCCGTAAGCAATGTGAAGGAATTCGTCGCCAGTGGGTAAAGACATAAACAGAAGGGACTTTTAAGTCAAGAAACATATCATTATGCACTTTGGCGTAAAATTTAATGAGTGAAAACTTGACTTTGTAAACAGGGTAAGATTTAGGGCTCCCGTTTACTACGGCTTCTGTGCTGCAATCGAACTTTTACTGACAAAACTAAGTTGAAGAACCATCGAAATTACAAAAATACATCATACCTTCATCCGTCAGATATGACCATTGTCTTACCTCATCTACCCATGTATCCATGCTTTATTTTATTGATCTAGAATAAAGTAAATGGAACAATATCGGGGCATATCTCATATCTTACATTCATTTTGTACACAGAGCCAATCGCGGTCAGCGCGCTTGCCCACAGCAGCAATGGCGTCGCCGATAGAGGGCCAAATACATTAACCGGCCGTGAAATTGGTCTATAAGAAGGTTTCTCAATGACATTCATACCTTTTGCAACTGCGTAATTTGTTATATGACAACGACCATAGTATATAACAATTTTTGCACGCTCATTTGTGTACGGAAGGCCAAGGCGCACAATCAGATTATATCATGTAATGCGACGTATTCATTGCGCATAATTGTTTGGACTGGCTTGAATAAAGTGAAACATTCACGTGCATGCATTCATATACAATACAGTATCTACGCATGCACACTATGTAATATTGCCACAGTCGTTCATTCAATCATATTTGCATTATTTACAAAGGGAACAGGATAAAGTTTTTTTTTTTTTTTTTGGGGGGGGGGGGAGGGGGGGGGGGGTTCAATAAAGGAATTAAGGAAGCAATTCAAGAGAGAATAGAGAACCCATCCCTTTAAAAAGGTAGATTATGCTTCCATCTCTCTCACATTGGGGACTAGTCATTGCATCGAGTGTCTCGTACGTCAGACGTCACACGACAGGAAGTCACGTGAAAGGCACCGGAAGTCTCCGAATGTTTTCGGCCAAATTCCACGACGGGACCAAACTCGGTTCAGTCTCATTTTACCGCCTGACGATATTGGGTGTATCCCACCGAAACGTAATGGAAAATTATCATAGTAAGTTTCGGTTCTGGATTTATAATCCTGACATCACTGGACTAAGACCGGATGAATTATAACTTTCGTGCATTTATTTTAGAAGATACATAAGAAAACGAAATGTCAATAGGGGCAATTAATCAAACTTTCAAATACGGCAAGTGAGGCAGTTTTAAATTCGCTCTTATCGTATACGTTATGAAAATGAAAAAAGACAGTTGAAATGGCTCTCTAATATTCAATGGGAACAAACAAAAGAAAGTTGATTGTTTTCATTGATCATTAAAGATACAATGAAAAGTAATATCTACCGTCGCATGCCGAACCTCGGACTGACGTTTCTTTTTGTCCTTTGGTTTAAAGGCCGTGTATTCTTTCTTAAAACAAAGCTTTTGATAAACGGTCGCGTTTGCGTCGCGTAGGTTCCCGTTAGTGCTCTCCTGAAAGTATGAGCAAAGTTTCAGAACATAACCCACAGCAGAATTAACAAAAATCATCAATACAAATAGGCCAAATTTCACAGAGGTTTCTGCTTCTGATTGTGCATATTGTCAAAGGTACAGAATATCGATATTGAACAAAAAGGAAATTTGACACATTTTCATTGATGATTTTTGTTCATTCTATTGCGAATTATTTCATGAAACTTTGCACATACCTTCAGGAGAGCACTAACGGGAAATTTTGCTCATTTAAGCATGGAGCAAGCTTTTGCCCGGGAAGCACTCTGTTTTTAGATGCAGAAACTTAAGATCTTTACCATCCGTTCATCATTTAAAAAAATATGTAAGTTATTTGCAATGTATTTCAATTCAATTTATTTAATCAGCTAAATTAAATAAAAAAATACAATATAATACAACTTTAACGTACAATACGTATATTCTGCGGGGATTTCCACGTAGGTAAGAAAACCTGTGACTTATACGATCGCCCACATACAGTACAATGAAAAATATACAGATTTTATAGTAACAAATACAGCATGAAAACAATATGAAAAAAAAAAAACACACAACATAGACACATTTTCATACTGTCAAAAGATTTATTGCTGAAAGACGCAATAAAATTGACATGCATGAAACAAAATGGAGTTCAGTTTTTGGCATGTTAGATAACCCTGTTTGAACAGGTTTATAGATGCTTAATTAATATATTACTATAATAATTATTGTTATTATTATTATCATTAGGTGGTCTGTCATTTATGACAGATCACCTTTTAATTTCGTCAGAATTTTCTTTATTCTTCATTATTGTTATTAATTATTATTCTCTTTATTGGTACCCACTTTTTTGTGCAGTCGAGATCTCAGAACTGGCTGAATCATTTTACGTCAAATTTTCAGTAATCATCAGTCACTACGAGATCTCGGATTTTTAGTCATTTTCAAGTTCATCGGGTCATCGTGACGTCATCCAGGCGCCATTTTGTAAAAATCATGTCTTGATCATATCTTCATAACGGAATGTCATTTTTCATTCATATTTAGCATGATGAATATTCATATCAATCTGAACAATTCCAAATTTTTAAACGCGCGCGTACGCGTACGTCCGCGCGTCAGTGCGCGCGCAAAATTTAAAAATGCTCAAAATCACTCATGGATCAAACCAAAATCCATTTCAGGTCATTTTAAGCATTTCAAAAATTTCCGCGCGTAACCGCCCGCGCGCGCGTTTTGCGCGTGCGCAACTCTTAAATAACGTAAAAACGCCGTTTTTTCACTTGATTTGCAATTCTGAGACATTTCTTGACCATTTCCATCAATTTAGAATCGATTTCAACTAACCATAAGGCCGCACGCGCGCGTCGAAGTTTGAAATCTGTGCGCGCGTCTATAGGGCAAATAACGTAAAAACATGCAAAAACATGCCCCTTTAAAATCCGCTATAGCTCGTTTAAAAGCATAGTGACCCCCCATTTTTTTTACATTTTCTGAAAGCCTATGAGTTGAAGATTTGAATTCATGAAAAAAAATGGGGGTCAGGTAGTTGGAACGTCGTCATATTCTCATGTGAACTCAAAATTTCATTTTTTCAATTATGACGTCATATTTTTTACCTTTAATCAAGACTATCTCGCTTATTGTTGGTCGATTTTCACCGGGATTTCAGTATGTTGTAGCTGAGACAATGCTCTTGTATATCAATTGCCTTTATTTTTCATTTTGAGAACTGCATCATGGTCTAATCTTACGATAAACGGAGGCATGTCATTTTTTCACATTTTGCGTGTATTGTCTATGGGATATGACCTTTTTCTAATTCTTGATTCTACATTCCCGCGTTTTTTGAGCAACAGCTCCGTTATTTCTGCTCGATTTTCGCCCAGCTTCGAGTATGTTGTAGCTGAGAAAATTCTCTATCGTAAATGTGCTATTTATTTTTTAATCAGATGTCAGGAACATATCGAAATTTCAACTGGAAGATATGATTTAGGAATCCCATTTTCCATCTACGTGTTATGTCTATTGACTATATTCTGGTCCATCGGTAAAGCACTGGTCTCACATCCTCATGGTCCCTGGTTCGACTCCCGGCGACGGCGGTGTCAATTTTTTTTATTTTTTATTTTTTTATACATTTTTTGCACTTTTATATTACCATCTCCATCGACTACGTTTACACATACAGTTACAAACAATGCCATAACTGCGTTATTTTGCCTGTTATGTATATTGCAATGCAGTATACCATAGTTAATGTACAACCCTATTGCAAATCTCATTCGTTAACGTGTTAGTACACCTTTTGGGTCAACTGTTCGTGATACTGCAATTTCAAATGGTCCCATATCTATATTATTCTTCTTCCCAGACATTATCTTCTTTATGACATTTAATTTCGACGTCCCCCGAGAGATTCTTTTACTAAAAGAAAGTGACAGACCACCTAATTCGTCCTCTGACGAATTACAATTCTCGTTATTATTATTATTATTATTATTATGCTTTACCGGTAATTCAATTACCATTTGATATTTTCATTTAATAAAAGCTTATGTCAAAGTTGTTTTTTTTTTAATTACTTTGTAGATCGATTTATTAGTTTATTTCCCTATTTTTGGTATGTATTGCAAAAATGCTTTGTATCTCTTGTTTGTTTCTTTCGAATGCGTGGATCAATAAAAACTGAATGGAAAAAAAAAAAATTCACATCTTTCACAAGCGTAAGAGATCAGGATTTCAATGAAAACAAAATCAGACGAACTCCCCAAGAAGACATTGTGATGGTTAACCAATTAAGTTATTGAATTTTTGACCATAAGTGAAAAAAGAGCTTTTCCAGTCCCACCTGCTCATTGAAGCGTGAACATACATGTACACCAGTCGCATAATCATGTTTTAAAAAAAAAATAAAGCTATACTTACTTCATAATTCGGAGATGTTTTTATTATGTCTTCATTCAATTGTGAGCTAATGGGTATCATTTGCAATAGTCGTAAAGACCCGTACACAACATTAATTCTTTCGCAATAGCTCAAATTTAGCACGCAAAAAATGTCACAACTGCAGTTTTTACCATTTTCACCTTGAGCTCACTCAAGCGTGCAGTTTGGGGTACAAATGATTTGGTATGTTTGAGAGTGCATCAAATTAATATTACGTGAACAGGATGAGTGATGAAGATATGTACGCAGACATCCCTGATCTGGAATATTCTTAGTCATGTTAATGGAAAAAATTTGCGTCATCAATAAAGTAAAATATGAAATGTATATAATTATTAAATTTTTTTCCTAATAGATATTTCCACATGTAACAAAAAAAATGAAAAAGAATGAAAGCTTTATCATATTATGTAAATTCGTATTATACACAGTTTTCAACATTAATGGGTCCAGCGAATTCAACTAGGAACAAGAGAAATATAGAGAGGGTTTATGAACAACAACATTCTCAAAAATACTGAGAATACATGGTGCTTATAATAATTTCAAGAAGTGAGGTAAATAGTTGGGACGTCATTGGACATGTTAAATGTTCCAAACACGTTAAGAATCTAATGAAAAATTCTGAACTATTTTAACATATATTTCGTGAATATTTAAAAGCGTAGATACATGTACATGCAAGGTTGGAAGACAAACATATTTAGATAGAAGTGCGCTGCTAGAAGAGCGATCAACTCAGTGTAACACTGAATTGAAATAAAATTACAATGTCATTTGTATTTGTGAAGTATTTACGTGCACATGAAATAAGTTGTACCTTTGTTGTATTCGTTTTACAGTTAATTCGTACAAGTTTATATAAATTCGACCAAATCTTCAAAGAGCTACCAAAAAATATGCGTTATCATTGAGATCATATTGTACAGTGTATATGTATACAAATTCGAGCTGTACGCTATTGTTGCAGGAACCGACCCATGATATTCCATACACGGGTTCGGTACTAACACTGTACTAAGATGTAATATCTGCATTATGATAGAACAATCCATTTTCCCCCTTATTCACATAATGGATCTTAAGTAATAGGCATCATTGATACTTAAATCCTACTTTCAATACATCATTGTATTTGAAATCGTAATTTTCTTTCCTCAATGACTTAATTCTAAGCGCTTTACATGTAATAATTATTACCCCGGTCATTAGCTAATAGAATTAGTCTCCCATCTAATAGTTGTAATGGTAGTGAGTTTGAATTGGACCTTTATTTCATGAAAAATATTTCTCTTCATATTCTTTATTTCCTACTGACATGATTGATGGCGAGACTAATGAGACTCCATCAGAGTATATTTTCTATGAAGAGTGAAACTCGTGCTACGTCTTCACACTGCTTAGTTCGAAAATCAAAAGTACTACACTAAAATATAGGCTTGCAAATTGCATTAAATTCACATATATACTATCCGTAAAGGCATAATGATTTAATTTCAAGTGGGAATCTAAATATCCCTCGACTGTTGTAATTTAAGTGGCAATACTGTGGAAAATTTGAAAATCAACTTCTGTTGAGAGGGCTATCCATTTGAGGAATAGATAAATACTATATATATATATATATATATATATATACAAAAAAATACCACAACAGTTTTTTTTTCTCTCTCAAATAAGAGCAGCTCATGTTCAGGTGAGCCACAGTTGGTTAAAAAAATAATGTTGGTCGCAATTATCATCATGTGAAATTTGGAACAATCAGCGACACAGATTATTTGGTTCATCTTCTTTTTTTTTCTTTAGATCAAGTACCATGCTGCCGTGGTGAAGTAAATGGTATGAAACCTCTAACGTTATTCACTCAAATATAAAGTTCGCTCATGTTTTTGAGCATTTCGGTGTTTCATGATTTAACCTGCCCACATCTCAAACACATTTCCTTATAAATACGTTGTAAACACGTCATCAAGACTATTAGTGCGAGCTTGAAAGATTTGCAGATGGTTTTTACTTATTTCAAAATACGACGATTCCTCCCCAGTGTTAACATAAGTAGGCTCCTCCTTAGGATCCGAGTCCGTTTTCACCAGCTTTCTAATGGGAGTGGGGCTTACGTCATATGTCCTTTCGCCCTTTGAAGTAGATGGATTACAAACATGTTGGAGGACACTTGATGTGGACTTGAACTGTGGGATAGGCTCCATGGCCATGTAGGTATGAGGGACACATGCCAGTGGATCATCGGTCACTGTGTTCGTGTTGTCTGGTTGGTTATCGCTGACATCCAGAGACTATAAATTAAAAGAAAAGACAAAGGCTTGACAATGTCCAGATATTATCTACAAATAATCTTTTCTAATGTTCAAATTGTATCTTCTGATCTTTTCAATTCATAGCAAGAATGATAATAAGTTGAGGGGATTTACAAACAAAACAAAACAAAAACAAAATCAACCAACTGAAATATGCTAAACACACAAAAAAAATATTACTTATATTATTCAGAGGTGACAAATTGAAATTAATAATACAATCATAATACTCTTAGACAATTTGCAATTTAGCATTAATAACATTATAAAAAGGGATGGAAATAATAATGAATAAGTACAGAGAATAAGGAGTTCAGGTACAATGAAAAGAATGATGTTAAATGCAATGGGAATACGGTAGTAAAGATTCCAGTGAATTACGTATAACACTACCTTTTTCGTCATTCTAAAAAAAAAAAAAAATGGGGATATGACAAAACATGAAATAGATTGATGTTACCTTGCTAGATTTGGATGAGTGGTCAGAAACTTCTGGTAGATTCGTAGAACTTCGTACCCTCAAAACACCTGATCCAGCTAAATCAGAAAACGGACACACTTTTAGCCTGATATCTACAAAACCTAATTCATACAATAAATGTTACTATGTAATCACTATTTGAGTATAATCTATTGTACTATTGATGTTGTGTTATACTTTAATTTAAACCATGTAAATGCAAAGACTCAATGAAATATGGAATACAATAAAATGAAACCCTCACAATCTGAACAGAATGTGATATTATTTTCTACAGCTGCATTTTTATTACTAAGACACACATTTATGAAGTTGCTGAAAAGCGCCCCTGGAATAGGAGACAAGCAAACGGGGCATGCCTGGCTATGTTTTTTATGCTTATGAACATGGCAATTATTATTTTATGTTTCCCGATAAAGTTTTCCCAGTTAATACAGTGAATGTGCTTTTGTGTGCATTCTTTTTCCCTCGGAAAGTATTTCACAGGTAGGTCTTAAAGCGCAGTTATGAAAACAAGGGGTTAAAAACCCCAGATGACTATAAAGATGCGATGCAGACATCCAAACGATTCAGTAGGAACCTACAACATGACACTTATGAAACTGAATTGTATTCAAGAGGGTAAAAGCGGAAAATAGGAAACATACCTTCTTTCCTTTTTATGAGGTAGTAAATCACCACTGTGATTACAGTTTGGATAAATCCGCCCGATACTACAATATATAAAGTCCAGATCGGTTTGAAATTGTACTGATAAGAACAATCTGCAGCTAAAAGAAGCAAGGAAAAATATCTTTAAGAACGATGTTTTTGCTGTGCCTATTTTAAAGAGAAAGTTAGTATAACACTATTGTTCCAAACCATCGATACAGTATTAAATACAAATCAATGCTTTCATGCCTCGGCTCAAAATGATAGTTATGAAAAGGCTCTCAATTTTTCAATTTCCTTTTTTTGTTCAGAATATATGTCAGTGTAAAACACAACAAAAATACAACTAAAAACAAGGAGTACATATAAATAAAAGACTTGGGAACTTCCCTGAATCATCCAATTGATAAATATCTAGCAGTTTAGAAGTTTACAAAACGCAGTCATGGTGCTCGATTTTCTTTTATTCTAGAAAGTTTGGTTTTAACATTTTTGTGCGTGTGCGAGTATGTGTGTGTGTATATATACCAATAAGACTGGATCCCACATTCGCACAAGGTTATGTTAAATATCAGAATGTACTGCAGTCTCAAGTTACATAAACATACGTTAATAACACACTTAGATACCTCTATAATTGGTACATCATTTGTTTTGCTTTGTATTGTTTTTTGCTTTTATTCTGTTTTGCTTCTAAAATCTTAAGCACCTTATAACGAATTGAATAGCCAATGATCCTCTTTTTCACGATAATTTTTTTTCTTAATACTTTAGGTCATGCTAAGAACTTTGTGTCAGATATCCTTGTATCTACAAATTGTACAACAAATTTGCCGTCCACTACTAAAACTACAACGAAAACAACAACTTCTACTACTGAAACTATTACTGCTACAACTACTGTAACTACTGCTACAACTACTGATGCAACAACAACTAGAACTGTAACTACTACTACAGCTGATGGAAAAACTACTAATACCAATACCATTACTATTATTACTACCGCTACTACTACTTATATCACTACCACTACTACTACTGCTCCTGTACTTCATGGCATATTCCTACTCATTTCTTTCTTTTTTTTTCCTTTTTAAAATTAAATTACGATAAATGTTACTGTAACTACTACTACAGCTGATGGAAAAACTACTATTACCAATACCATTACTATTATTACTACCACTACTACTACTTATATCACTACCACTACTACTACTGCTCCTGTACTTCATGGCATATTCCTACTCATTTCTTTCTATTTCTTTCCTGTTTAAAATCAAATTACGATAAATGTTACTGCAACTACTACCACAGCTGATGGAAAAACTACTATTACCAATACCATTACTATTATTACTACCACTACTACTACTTATATCACTACCACTACTACTACTGCTCCTGTATTTCATGGCATATTCCTACTCATTTCTTTCTTTTTCTTTCCTTTTTAAAATTAAATTACGATAAATGTTACCTAAAGGTGGAATGGCCGACCTTGTTGTTATGGTCGTGTAAGACACGTCACTTACTATCACATCTGTTTAAGAAGCACAAATGAAAAATACTTTAGGGAATTTGCGTTCATTTTTTAATTTTCTTAAGATTAGTGAACGATGAGATATATGTCTTTAGACGAGAAATGATGCACATCTGGAATTTCATGACAGGCAGAAAAGAAGTCCAGGGTTCTTAATTTGGAGGATTTCTTTTCTTTTGTTTCTTAATCCCATAACTCTATGATTTTTTTTTTACTTCCTGAAATCCTCTTACCAGGAAAATTTTTTCAGAATTTTCGATTTTCGTTTCGATTTTTGCTTTAAATTACGAAATTCTCTGCTAAACAATCAACCCCCACCCAAATATAATCCTTTTTATTCCCAAATTTCATAACTTGTCATAAATATGGACAAATAATTCATTAAAACTTGGTTATGAATTAATATACTTTTTAACAATGATGCGAGCAAAAAAGGTGAACAAAATGAATGAAAACCTTCAGTATCACCATCACTTCTTTCCCAATTCCGACTTTCAGTGGAGCCTATCCATGCGATTTCTGTCGTGACTGTGGTTTTGCCGGTGCCAGGTAAAAATGTCAGAGGAAAAAATGTCAGAGGTAAAAATGTCAGAGGTAAAAATGTCAGAGGAAAAAATGTCAGAGGTAAAAATGTCAGAGGCAAAAATGTCAGAGGTAAAAATGTCAGAGGTAAAAATGTCAGAGGAAAAAATGTCAGAGGTAAAAATGTCAGAGGTAAAAATGTCAGAGGTAAAAATGTCAGAGGTAAAAATGTCAGAGGTACCAATGTGGGGTCCGACCACTTGACCGAATGCCCGCGAGGCCGACTTTTCTCGTATTGTATTTTCCTTCATTACAAATAATGCGCTATCGGTATATAAAATAATTATGTCTCCTTTAGCATGTTTAGTCCTCGTTTCCGGATGTTCTACACCTTCAATGAAAAACATTCGCTGCCCTTTAATACTTATTAAACTTCCTTCTGGCACAGGAATTGGTCAGAGCGGTGTGATAGTATAGATTACAGTTCGCTATTTTCGGCCTCTTGGGCCTTCGGTGAAGTGGGTTGTCATAAAAAATGTCAGAGGTAAAAATGTCAGAGGTAAAAGTGTCAGAGGTAAAAATGTCAGAGGTAAAAATGTCAGAGTTAAAAATATCAGAGGTAAAAATGTCAAGGTTGAAAATGTCAGAGGTAAAAATGTCAGAAGTAAAATGTCAGAGGTAAAAATGTCAGAGGTAAAAATTAATGTCAGAGGTATGCCAGATTTGGAAATGTTTAAGTGACATGTTTCAGGTACGAATACTGAATTATAGAAATTATGGGGAGTGGGATATATTCAAATATTTTCTGTAAACATACTGTGTCTATACTTGAATGCCCTTGTCTTGGCCATTTGGAAATAACGGTTATGTGTTGGCGGGGTGAACGTTCTGGTATGCGCGCATTGCCCTCGTTTTCACAGCGGGGACGGGCATTGTAAAAACGATGGTGGGAAAAAACTGGGTTAGTAACACGAGTAGCTGACCACACACATTCCACACGACTGCGTGATTTTAATATGTACATTCCTCTTCATAAGCTCCCCCCCCCCCCCCTCCCCTACTCCAATCAAGCGTGGTATACGTGAACGAATGCTTCAATATTATTCTCCTTATACGTAAGGAAGAATAAGAAGTTAGCGAAATTGAATCGTTAATTCGATCTATGTCTCGACCTTTTGTATTATTTCATCCGATACGCTGCGAAATTTACAACTTTTAAAAAGAATTATTCAATTAAGCGTGGTATACGTGAACGAATGCTTCAATATTATTGTCCTTATACCATGTATACGTAAGGAAGAATAGGAAGTAAGCGAAATTGAATCGTTAATTCGATCCATTTCTCGACCTTTTGTATTATTTCATACGCTGCGGAATTTACAACTTTTAAAGAGAATTATTGAATTGAATAGTTGTGTTAGCATATGTAAAACATCAAACGTGGATATCCCTTCTTAAGTTCATCTACTATTCTGTCATTCCACTTAAGATCTTAAATCATTTAGATATAATCCTGTAACTTAATTAATCTCACAAAGAAAATAATGAACATCATCCCATGCTACATTTCTTGCCCAAAACGCGCGATTTACTTATCGCTTGCTGAAATTGTCATAAATATGTTTCACAGTGCAATCGTGTCAAGCGGCCAAATCTTAAACACAGAGAGGGAACTGGGCATTCGTTTGGTGCTATATTTGGAGTCAGCTAAACAAGTGCTCGGAAGATCAAAACACTGTTGGGCCATGCGCACATACCACGATGTTCTCCCGGCAAAAACAAGATTGGTCTCATTAGGTGGTTGAATGGGGCAGCATCATCACTTTCACATAAAAATGAGTCAGACAGGGAAGGCCAGTCGAATGACTGAACTGAGAGAGCAGTATTATTGTGATCACTCCATTTATACAGTATGAATTCTTTTTTTAATATCTCGTGCTCTTCCTAATTTCAAATTCAATATTCTTACCTGTAACACGTTCACTTCGGCATTTTCAGAGCTGACATTTTTACCTCTGACATTTTTACCTCTGACATTTTTACCTAGCTCTGACATTTTTTCCTCTGACATTTTTACCTCTGACATTTTTACCTCTGACATTTTTACCTCTGACATTTTTTCCTCTGACATTTTTACCTCTGACATTTTTACCTCTGACATTTTTTCCTCTGACATTTTTACCTCTGACATTTTTACACCGAACCGTTTTGCCTACATATATAATTTTTGAAATAAAACTGTTGGTGAAATGTGAAACGAACATATCCCTGAAAGAAAATAGTATAGGCTTGATAATGGCTGTATGCTTTAAATCAAGTTAGTAGATGCATTAGTAGATTCAAACATGAAAAAATAATAGAATGATAAATAATGTTTATTTTTTACTCAATATACCTTTAATGTAAACGTTCATAATGGAATGCTTGGAAGATGATAGAAAATGTTGTGATCATATAACAACAAATGACTAGTAACTTCTACATCCTTTCCTGTAGTCAAATTGTTTCAGTGAATAAAAAAATGCAAATCAGGACTTATCACATAAGTCGCTCTTTAAACAGACATCTGGCAATCTCTTCACTAACATGATTACACCCAATGCTTCATTACCAAAGTGTAAAATGAAACAATCATCGTCTTAATGAATAAAGCCAGGATCACGTAGATTCTTCAGTGAAACGCGTCTCTTTATTTCAGGTAATGACTTTCAATTGACACCTACAGGAATATATTGTTTTCTTCATATTAAAAATATTGTAATGCTTAACTTGTTTTCTAATATGAATTAATATGTGGGTTTGCTCAGATGAGTTGGCAGCCATCTTGCAGATACGAGATTTATCTTCATCAAATGTGTAATTTGGTGTAAAGCTCAATGTCCGTGTTGGCACGTAAAGGCGCTCATCTTGTTCATCCTGAAATTGTTCACCATATTCACGTATCACACTTAATCCCTTTGGGATCATTCACTTCGAATCGACGACTGGTTTAACTGATGTATTTGTTTTACATAAGATAGTCTTGTTTTCTCCTTCTTCAACTTTGAGCGATCCCTTATCCAGAAGTACCTCATCGCCATGCTCATGGTGCTTGTCGATTAGTAACTTGTCTCGTTTATCTAGGTTCCATAATAATGACGAAAATTTGTTTACATAATTAGATAATAAGCTTAATAACGTCA
>JAPZVO010000085.1:37959-51559 GCA_029962745.1 Echinometra lucunter
GTATTTTCTCTCAAGTTACCAAAGTGGATTTAGCGTCTTTTCAAATAGTGCTTGCCCAGTCATATTAAAACATACAAACATTGACATCCTATTTGCTTGTATCCTTTTCGACAATTACTATTCACCAATGTCATATATTAGTCTTGTGCCATAGTCATGTGATACACCACGAACAGTAAAAGCACAGTTAACATAGTTACAGAAATATCGATTTCTATTCAAATGAAGGTTTCGTGTAGTATCTCATTTATAAATGTTTATTTGCATTCACATGATTCAAATACATGTAATTATATAAAACAATATCAACAGTACTATGGATCTGTAATTCAAAGGGTGATTACATAGTAACATTTATTGTATGAATTAAGTTTTGTAGATATCAAGCTAAAAGTATGTCCATTTTCTGATATAGCTGGATCCGCTGTTTTGAGGATACGAAGTTCTCCAAATCTACGAGAAGTTTCTGACCACTCATCAAAATCTAGCAAGGTAACAGCAGTCATATATTTCGTGAATGTCACCTCTCGCCTCCTCCCTTTATTTAGCATGTTTGAGATGATGAAAGGAGTAGTGTTATGTAATCACCCTAAAATGTATTGAAGTTTTTACCACCGTATTCCCAGTGTCGAATGACATTAGATATGGTTTAAACAGGATTAATATATTATTGTTTTTTGAAAATAATAATATCTGAACTCCAGTGACCTTCTATGAATCATTGTCATCTTTGTCTTTTTTTTTTTTAATTTATAGTCTCTGGATGTCAACGCTGACCAACCAGACAGCACGAATACAATGGCCGATGATCTACTGGTATGTGTCTCTCATACCTACATGGCCATGGAGCCTATCCCACAGTTCAAGTCCACAGCAAGTGTCCTCCAACATGCTTGTAATCCATCTACTTCAAGTGGTGATAGGACATTGTACGTAAGCCCCACACCCACTAGAAAGCTGGTGAAAATGGACTCAGATCCTAAGGAAGAGCCTACTTATGTTAACACTGGGGAGGAATCGTCGTATTTTGAAATAAGTAAAGACAATTCAAAAGTCTTTCAAGATCGCACTGATAGTCTTGATGACGTGTTTACAACGTATTTATAAACATGATAAAGACGTGTATTTATAAAGACATGTATTTGAGATACACACAAGTTATATCATGGACATGATAGAACACCGAAATGCTCAACAACATGAGCGAACTTTATACCTGAGTGACTAACGCTGAAAGGTTTCATACCATTTATTTCACCACGATAGCAGGTACTTGATCTAAAAAGTAAAATAGAACAAAAAAATAAAATAGGAAGATGAACCAAATAATCTGTGTCGCTGATTGTTTCAAATTTTATCTGATGGTAATTGCGACCAACATTATCTTTTAAACCAAATGTAGCTCACCTGAATATGAGCTGTTCTTATTTGAGCAAAAAAAAAAAAAAAAAACAATAGTGGTATTTTGTTTTATATATATGATTTATCTGTTCCTCAAATGGATAGCCCTCTCAACAGAAGTTGATTTTCATAATTCCACAGCATTGCCATTCAGACTACAATAGTCGAGGGAAAGTTGCATTCCCAATTTTAAAATGAATTCATTACGACTTTACGGATGGTATTTATGTTAATTTAATGCTATTTGCAAGCCTGTACTTTTAGTGTAATACTTTTGTTTTGCGAATTAAGCAGTGTGAAGACGTAGCACGAGTTTCACTCTTCATAGAAAATATACTGGGATGGAGTCTCATTAATCTCACCATCAATAGGATATAAAGAATATGAAGAGAAATATTGTTCATGAAACAATGGTCCAATTCAAACTCACTACCATTGCAACCATTAGATGGGAGACTAATGACCGGCAATGACCGGGGTAATAATAATTACATGTAAAGCATTTAGAAACGTAGTTGTAAGTTGTAACTATCATTATTATTATCAATATTGATATCAGTATGATAAGTACTTGCTGAGGAAGGGAAATTACGATTTCAAATACAACACAATGGTGGATTGAAAGTAGCATTCAGTTATCAATGATGCGTACTACTTGAGATCAATCGTGTGAAGAAGGGAAAATGGGATTGATATAATGATGCCTTGCTCTTGCAGTTAGTACAGTGGTTTATCTTTAATACTGAATCTGTATACAGTAGATTGTGGGTCGGTTCATGCAATATTAGTGTACACGTCGAAATTGTATATACACCGTACAATATAATTCTAACGATCATGGATATTTTCATGTACTAGCTCTTTGCCGATTAGATCGAGTTTGAATATATTTTGTACGTATAAACTGTAAAACAAATATAGCAAAGGTACAACTTGTTTATGTCCACATTAATACATCATAAATACAAATGCGTTGATAACCTGCAAGCTACAGAAAAAAGTGCAAAAAATGGCTCTTTATAAAGGACATGTAATTCTTACATTGTAATTCTATTTCCATTCAGTGTTACACTGAGCTAATTGCTCTTCGAATAGCGTACTTCTTTCTTTTCAGTATTTTCATAATATGCTTGTCTTCAAACCTTACATGTAAACGTATTTATACTTTGAAATATGCACGAAATGCATATCAAAATAGTTCAGAATGCATTCATTAGGATGTTAACGTGTTTGGAACATTTAGCATGTCTAATGACGTCCTACCTATTTGCCTCACTTCTTAAAACCATTATAAGTACCTTGCATTCTCACTTAGGTATGTTGTCGTTTGTATCCCCCTCTCCATTCCTCTTGTTCCTAGTTGAATTCGTTGAACCAATTAATGTTGAAAATTTACATAATTTGATAAAACTTTCATTCGCAAACTTTAGTGGGTAACATTACTAACAGTGTAAAATACATATTTTAGGGGTAAATATTTCTTCCTGAGATCCCATATAATTATTACTTAGCTGTAGAAGCTGGAAAGCAAAAGAGAGAGAAAGAGAGAAAGAGGAGAGAGAAAGAGGAGGGAGAAAGAGAGAGGGAGAGGGAGAGAGGAGAGAGAGGGAGAGAGAGAGAGAGGGGAGAGGGAGAGAGAGAGAGAGAGAGGGGGGGGGGGCGGGAATCTGATTTATCAAATAGGTCAATAAGCCTGCAAACGAACAGACATGGGCAACATAAATATTTGTATATCACGCAGTGTCTGCCACATAATGATATGCCGAAGCACATCACTGATGGATATGTTATCCATTGAATAGGTCAATAAGCCAAACGAACAGACACAGGTACGAAGACAAAGAAGGCAAGTCACCACCTGCCGATACCCCTTTGTTCTACATCGGAGTCTGCTTTACTCTACGGAGTATTAACCGCAGTTGAAAGATGTATAATATTTCTGCTTGCACTCATATATTCTGTCAGCACAGAATTACATTTCAAATTGAATGTCTTTTAAAAAAAAAACAACTTTAATTTTTTAACAAAGAATGCATTGATTAAATGCACATATGATTGGTAAGTCAAAGTATCTCAGTTCTGATTAAAAGAAATGTGTTGTAATTATAGAAAAATAAGAAAAAAAAATAAAACTGCAATGATCTATTGCAATTTATGTGTGAAAAATCGTGTTTCTAAGAATTAATAACCAGAAATGAAAAGAAAAAAAAAAAACAACTGAGCACACTTTCATATTACCTCGAATCATAAATGATATCACGATTTTGATATTTCCCCTCCCCCGGGCAATCACCACCCTGACAACTACTTCCCCGGATAACTTACCCATGGATAATAATCCTTAAGGATAATTACTTCCAGAACAATTATACCATAGGACAATACCACCAGAGCAAATTGTAGTAACCCCGACGGCAATACCTTCGGGACGATTTCTCCAGAAAAATTCCCCAACAATTATCACACCAGGACAATAATCCCAAGATTGTGACCATGGGCTAATTGTTTTGGCGTAATTGTCCTTGGGAATAAAGGGAGGGGTGGATTCCCCGGTGGGTGATTATCCAGATGTAGTTTTCCTAGATTCCTAGAATTTGCCCCTTAAATTTACCACAATTGAAAATACCTTCAGTCCAAAATTGCTTCATATCATTGTCGAGGAGTGACTAGTACCTTTAATGAATACTTCAATCCATATCATGCCAGTAATGGAAGCATCTAGTCTTCTTACGAAAACAGAGCTAACTCAAAGTCATTTTGATGATATTGTAAAGTGACGGCATGATACAGTGTATTTACTGGTATAATTCTCAATTCCACACATTGCTGTCAATAACGTGATAATGGTCAAGGGTTTTATGTTTTGATCACTTTTAAAGGCTTATAATATAGATAGACTGGTTAGAGCGGTAATATCAGATGACTCACTCCACTTATTCTGTTTTCTAATCCAAGCAATAACATCTAACAAGGGGAAAATGCCCCCTAAACCTATGCTATCAAAATGCCTGATAGAAGAAAACTATTGTTCATTAAATAAAAGTAATAAATAAACGCAGAAAAACAAAGAAATTTTGATACTCTTCCAGTCGACATGGCCAAAGAGTTGATCGCGTGCACATATTGCACGCAATGTACTTGGCTTTAAAGGAAAATTCAACCCAGACATCAGTGTGCTTCCGGTGAATGAAGAAGAACAAGAAGAGCAAACAGTGAAAGTTTGAGCAAAATCGGACAATCTGTTCAAGAGTTTTGAACTTTGAAAGTTTAAGTAAATCCCTATTACAGGGAGCCTTGAATTGGCAACTTCGTCAGCATCTGTGATGTCATCGTGGACAACTCTCCATTCATTTTGTACACAGAATGTCACATTTTCTTCATTTTCAAGAAAAATAGAAATATGTTTGATTTATTGTTTGAGTATGCCATTGCTACATCAATTCTGCAAGCATTTTGGGAAGAATAATGTTGTTGATTGACTTGAAATGTCAAATAAAATAAAGCTTCTTGAAACTTTATGCACAAAATGAATGGAGAGATGTCCACGATGACATCACAGATGCTTGCAAAGTTGCCAACTCAAGGATCCCCATAACAGCGATTTACTGAAACTTTCAAAATTCATAACTCTTGAACAGATTGTCCGATTTTGTTCAAACTTTCACTGTTTACTCTTCTTGGTCATCTCCATTTACTAGGAGCACTGATGCCTGGGTTCGATTCTCCTTTAACATATGCAGGCTAGCATAATTCATGTCTGGAGTACGTGCAGAGAAGATAATTAACATATTGGAGCATGCAGGGCTGGTGTGTATATCCTTTCAAAAACATGATCACGCGACGTAGCCAGTGCGCTATGTGAGCATAATCTGTGCACTGCAAATGTCTCTTCCAGTTGGACTCCCTCCTTTCGATTCACATTTCCTGCCTTTTACACTGATTATCATGCTATGTTTAACCGATCTATCTATATGATGTATACTTACACAGTGATATATGCAGGATTTATTTCCTTAATGTTTAACAGAGAGAACCAGTGATATTCCAGTGAGAACCTAATGGAATAAAAATTAACGATAGTATCTATTTCTGATTTAACATCAGGGAATTAAAGAAACGATTTTCAAAGGGAAACAAATCCTCATGCAAGCAAATTTCAGTTTGAACAACAGATATGTCATCTTAAGCCCACCCCAAACCTGTTAATCGTATGTCTATAACACATAACCACCAAAGGGAGGGGGAGTGTGTGTTTTGTCGGGGTTAGAGGGGCTTATCACCAACCTTTTAAATCTTCCCCACTTTTCTTTTTAAGGAGGGCGTTGAGGGTGAAGTCGGGGGGGGGGGGGGGCTTATCAGAAGTCTTGTGTAATTTCACTTGCCTCATTTTACTACCCCACTTTACTTCCCCACAACTACCTAATACCGAATTAAAATTGAATAAGCTGTTGGCTGGAACTGAACCTTCTCATGATTTTGTTTGAATGCTTGTGAACATGGTCTATGCATCATACTACAACTAAATTGCCCTTAAATTTTTTTTTCACTTGTTTCTCAATAAGTCATTGCACCCGAGTGTTACCGTTTTCTTCCTTTGCCTCTCAATTCATTTTTCCTCTTCATTTCTTTTTCTTGAGTGTTTTTTGTTTTTGTTTTTTTAACTATAATATCTGTGCTTTCAGGCATGTCCGCCATGAACATAGATTCAGGCACATCACCTTCCTCGGTATATTGTTATGTTATCGTTAGATAGTTGTTACTTTATATAGCCTAAGTAACCTTATAAACTACTACGTAATGGCAACAGTAATAAGTAACTAATTACTTTCTGACAATATCTGAAATTACACACCATCTTAAGAATATGAAGAAAAACTGCAACGTTCGAAAATAGCACCGATATCCATACACACGCATACGCGCCACAAACAATCTCAATTCCCTCATACAACAAATTTAAGTAAAATAAGGAACCGCAACAAATGTAGCCAATATCGGAAATTATTTTCAAAGTGGTTTATGCATTATCCAGTGATTACACGATACAATGTAAACATACAAAAAATACATAAAAATTACATAAATTTACATATGCAAGACATGCCTTACATAGTTCAGAAATTTTTAAAAGATACATGCAATTATTCATTAATTCAATAATAAGCATTAGAAAAATCAGTCGTGTCAGTTTTATTTCAACTAAGACTGAATATCAGTCAGTATATGAATCGTGCATGATCTCCCATTTACATATTTAAATTAAGATATATTACATTTTACATTCTATTTCATCTACGGCCGATTAATAGGAATTTCATAATATCATACATGTATGCTAGTTATTTATGATGTGCAGCCTTATGTACAAGCAAATGGAAAACAAGAAAGGAAGAAAGAAGAGGGAAAGTGTTTTAAAAAGGGACAGTGGGAGAAAGAGGGTGAAACAGAGATGAAGAAAAAAATCACTTAAGTTGTAGAAAGTGTTACATTTCTACGATTTTAAGCAAGTCTGTGGAAGGAAGTAGATGTGAATTATTTTGATATAAAGTGTAATGTTAAAAAAGTGTAATGTTTTAATGCTATGTGTAATTACTATTGTCAAGTTTCAATTTTACTTTTTGTACATTTGGTTTTATTTGATTTTTTTAAAATTTAGATTCCATTCTCGTCATATACGTAGGTAATATTGAATCATGCACAAAGAAATTTTCACTTGTACATTAAGGTTAATTCCACGCCACGATCGTTTTTGCCATTTTTTAGTTTATGTCTGACATTTCTGTCAACAATCAGCACTAGTAGCAATGGCGGGTCAGATTGAAAGTTAAAACTATAGGAGCGCTGATGTAAGCATGATAAGAAGGAAAAGCGATATGAGCCCCAGCCCCGGCCCTACAAATCACAGGCAAACTTAATGACATGAATGATGACACACTCACATATCGCTAGAACATTTGCCTATACACGCACAAAACATGAGCACATTAGGTTGGATACATCCACCTGTGTATTACTAACACATGGTGGAATATTGATATTACTCTATGTATCCTTTCTGTGAAAAGACTAACCATCCTTGAAGAGCATCGAAAGCAAGGAAACAATTTTCTCACAGACCCATGAATTGAAATTACTAACCCCCATATTCACAAGTGACAATTTTAAAGAGGAGTTTTCATTAACGTTTAAACTAAACTCTTTGGAAACCAGAATTGCACTCTTTTAGAAGACAATGGAGAAAAAGGATTCATGTAAACCGCAGTATTTCTTAAGTATAAACCTTTTTTCATATGCACCTATACCCATTGTAAAGTGTTTTCATATTATATTTTGGCTTTACTCACACATAGAGAAGTTAGAAATTGAAGCGCTAATCTTCTGTAAAAAAGAAGCCTGCGCCCTCGCGTGAATATTATGCCCTTTATGAGCAAGATAATTACTTTGTTTCTTGTTTTCCTACAAAGCGCATTGACCATATGGAGAGGAGCTATGTATGTGTGTAACTGTCAGTGCTCATACCCCTTTCGTAGAATGTACTTAAAAATAATCATGTCTTTTTGCTCGTACGTGGCCATGAAAACTCATTTCACACATTCCACATGTTTATAATGGAGGTTTCCTGCTATCGGACCGAAGAAGCTCTTTCCGGTGTTCCCTGCAGTTTGCTTTCACTAATAAACATGAAGAGACATTCCCCTAATATCGAGTATACAGAATCATGATATAGACGCATCGTAGATTTTTACATTGCACTAGGTGTTTTAAAAACATTTGGCTCTTTTGTTTCAAATAACTAAAAATTTAAAGATCTTAAAAGACTGAGGTTTTCACAGTGTAAAGTTGAAGGGTGTCAAAAACTAGGTTTTGTGAAATTTACTTTATTAATATTCCTAAAATATTGGTCTGAATATCTAATTAGATTTTCACTTCTTGAAAAAAAAGGCTCCAAAATATGTATCTGTCCGTAATTAATTCATTGTGTATTGTGCATTGTACTTGTCATTTCTGGCAGCCTTTCGCTCTCCAATGTTATTACTGATTCATGACTCTGGGTTGAAAGAGGTAGAGTGGAATGTCAGTTGCAATGCACAATGGCAATTGTCAGGCTCTGAATTCATTATTGACACATACACACATGCACAGTTTGTTGTGGCCTCAATTCTTTCACAAAGTGAAATCTAATTTAACATTCATAGCATCCACAAAACGTAGTCCCAGGAAGTTTGACATCCTTTAACTTTCACTGTAAAAACCTCAATATTTTACGAGTTTAAACTTGTGAGTTATTAAAGATCGAAAGTGTCAAATGTTTTTTTTTTTAACACCTAGTATTTGATAAAGCAAAGTTAACAAACTTTCTCAGTTGACAGATAATGGACTATACATGTAAAGTGCACAAATGATTCTAGAAGAAAGAAGGAGAAAATAAACCCTTCCGTATATATATGTATATATATATATAATTTTTCATTAAATGCCGATTACAAATTAACATTTTATCGCTGACTCTGTATTTCAGTGCGGTTGGTGGCTGTATATGTAAAGAATTCTAATCAACAAATCTTGAACTAAACCAAATGACAAGCTGATTGAAAGGAAATTAGATGGTAAGAGCTGCATATTATAACATTGTCAAGGCCTGTCTCTTGTTTTCCATTAGGTAGAACTTTTGCAGTTTATCTTTAATCTCAATTGCAAGAGTGACTGGTGAATATGTACAGCAACCTTTTCTGGTACGATTAGAGGCAACTATGCTTCAGACATGATACATGTACATAGGCACTATTACCTTTACATGACACTTGTAATTAAAACATGATATGATATAATGACATTAAAGGCGCTTTCAGATATGAGGTGACTTTGTGCCGCCTTTGTGTGCACACATGTTTTGTGTACAGGTCTATGGGGTATAGGGCGAAAAAAAGGCAGGAAACATTTTTATTTGCTACAAAAAAGCGCGAAATAATCAAATTCCTAAAAAGTTAGCGCAAAAACTGTTGCCATGAGGTTGTTTGCGCAATTTTTGACAAAACGCTCTCTTATTTGAGAGTTGACGGGTTAATGTGCGTTCATAAATGGCGACACAAAGTCGCATCATATCTGAACACAAAAAAAAATGTGTGCGCACAAGGTGGGGCCACAAAGTCGCCTCATATCTGAAAGCACCTTTAAAAAGACCGCAATAGTGAGGACAGTTTATTTGCATGAGGTATTTACAAGAAAACAATTGGCTTTTTTTGACAATTGACAATTCTCTGACTAGTTTATTAACGGCCTATTCAATACGAAGCATACCGATATTGTTGACTATAAACACATTTTCATGAAAATCTTCATACCAGTATTTGTTAAGTTGAGTAGGAGATGCTTGTTAACTACCGGCTTTTACGAATAATAAATATATATACAACTAATAAGATAAGTTCAGTTATTTCAAATGGCAATGCGATCAAAAATAAAAAGTACCTGCCAGGATGTACAGTCCACTTTGAAGCTGGAAATCCATTTTCATTGCGATTCTTTCTGTTTTTCCATGCTAGCGAGATTGATAAACACAAAATCCGGTTTAATATTGGTTAGAATAATCAAAATTGCTTAGTGAATCGAATTAAAGTAATACAACGGTGGTATTCTGAACACCGTTTTAACTGTGTTTTAAGTTCTGTTATAACTTCTGTTTTAAGGCATTGATTTACAAACTTTAAACGGTATTCTGAGAACTGTTTTAACGGTGTTGTATGTCATCAAAGCCACACCCACCGCAAAGATATTATCCAATGGGGAAAGTCGTTAGAGATGAGTCTAAGATGACTCAGCCAATAAGATCGCTCCGTGAGGAAGGGTGCGTGAAACGCGTGACGTGAACTTATATATTCGCGTTGTAATGAGCGCATTAGTTTGCGCTTAGTTTCTTGCTTTAATTCAGATGTGATGATGTGACAGAATTATTTGTGCAAAATCATCTTTGATAATATCGCAGGCAATTGCCAAATTTCTCCACCCGAGGCAAAAATTCTTTCGAAATGTTGTTTCGGGAATAAAAGTAAGGTTTATTGGATCTCGTTATCCCCCTCATTCCAACCAAAAACATTTATGAGCGAAAAAAATTGCCGCCATGACATACCGCATGCAAAGTTAAAACACCTCCCACCCTGTTTTATCTCATGAGCAAGAAATGTCAAGTGGAAAGAGTTAAAACAGGAGATAAAACGGTCTTCAGAATACCGTGTTAATAATTACATATAATAAATACATTACACGACTTGCGCCAGGCATGCAAGGTAAGATGCGCGGTTAGAAAGATAAAACAAAACTTAAAACAAAAGTTAAAACAGAGATAAAACGGTGTTCAGAATACCGATTTGCTAAAACAGACTTAAAACAGAGTTAAAACAGTCTCAGAATACTACCCCAGTTTATTAAATTATTATACCGTGAGGTAATGCACGAACAAAGTTTATCTCTAGTTTCAAATCAAACTACATGCAAGCCCCTGGGGACGATTTTTTTTTTTTTTCACAGGGAGTGATGAGCCCGACCTGAGCCACACCTTAAGCAAGCAGTGTTTCAGTATTCGGCAAAAATGAAGGGGGGAGTGTAAGACATAAATTTGCCGACAGTTATGCTGCATTCTAACTCTTATCCAAGTACCCTCTCTCTCTTGCACAGAACACAAGAAATTGTTTTCAAACTATATGACAAATGTAGATTTTTATTATTTTAATGGAACATTTAGAGGCCGCGAAACGTTTTTATTATTTTTTTTCGGGGGAGAGGGGAATGACGCTTCTTTCTAGATTATGAGCCACCCTGTTTTTTTTTTTTTTTTTAATTCTGCGAGCGAGCGAAGCGGGCTAGCCGAGGATAAGGACTTTTTTAAACTTTTTGTTTCATAAGAAAGTTTGAAGTGTTATTTTGTAATCAAAATATGCTGTGGGCCTATAAGATATCTGAAGCGGAGCGACTAACCCCAAAATAGCAGTTCTTGTTATGATAGAAGTGTTGTTTTGTCATCAAAGTACACTGTGGTCCTATGAGATATCTAAATTTGGTCACCTCGCTTGCTAAATTCGTTTTCTTTCCCAACCACCTTGTATCTAAATATCATAAGAGCGAGCGCAGCGAGGCCTTTTAGATATCTGAATGGGTGACACGACATATGCTCCGCCGAAATTTGCTCCGCCAACAACTGCTCCGAAAATTCCGACAAGTGCTCCGCTACAATTGCTCCGCGACACTTGCTCCGCCGACATTTGCTCCGCCGACATTTGCTCCGCCGATATTTGCTCCGCCGATATTTGCTCCGCCGACATATACTCCGCCGACATTTGCTCCGCCGACATATGCTCCGAAACAGCGACATTTGCTCCGCAGACATTTGCTCCGCAGACATTTGCTCCGCCGACATGTGCTCCGAAACGACGACATTTGCTCCGCCGACATTTGCTCCGCCGACATAATTACGCTCCGCAGACATTTGCTCCGCCGAATTATGCTCGAACTAATTAATGTCACAGCTGCCTCGCCGACAATTTCGAAGACACAACACTTGAACTATGACAATTGCTCCATCGCTACCATCAAATGAATTGGAGAGCATACTCTCCATGACGTAGACAAGAATTTTCAACAGGACGGGGGGCGCGAGGCGAGGGAGCGAAGCGACCGAGCGGGCGGAAGCTATTGGAGAGGGTTAATGCTCCCTCCCACAGTAGAGAGATAAAAAAAAAATTAATGTTTTTACCGCATAATATTCCTTTTTTGTTGATTCTTGCCTTTGACCAATCTACATTATTATTCAGTTTGAATACAATAATTCAGTTCAATTTTGTTTTTATTGTAAAAGGAAATAATTGGTAATGGCAAAAGTCCGAAGACTCATATTATCATATTTACAAGATAAGACAATATTCATATCATATTAAGAGTTAAAAGGAAACTGAAATAATATACATGAAAGGAGCAATTACATGTGAAAATTTAATTATGAAGATTGAATTTTAAATGTAGGGAAGATGCCGTAAAAATAATTATAAAAAAAAGAAAAAAAAAACAAGTTTGTGAAGATTTGGGGGAAATATTAACCCAGGGGAAGTAAGCGAAATTAATCCTTTGGCTTTGCTGTAATAACTAAATTTGCAAAATACAAATTAAACAACTTACAATGAAGTTTATACACCAGGAATACAAATAATGTAGATGGGATGCATCGCCATAAAAACTGTAAGTGAATGTGATATAACAAGCTGAGAATCTGGTTATTGCAAAATTCCAAGAACCTCTGCGATTATCAAAAGAATATATTAAAAGCAGATTGATTCACTGTGTGGTTTGATCTGCATTCAATTAAGAAATTACAATGTTTGAAAATATGAGAATAATAATATAATAACGGTCTTTACTCACATATCGTCGTCGCAGCCATGCAACAGGCTGAATTACCAATGATTTTACAAAATAAATACATAATAATGCAAGTGACAAGAAGACAACATGATTAAAAGAGACATCACAATTGTCAACACAATAAGTATAGGAACATGAAAGATATGAACTTTGTAGGCAGAAGATGGATGGAAAAGAGAAGTGTAAAGGGAAAAGGAAGAGAGGAAGACAATGGTAAAGAAGATGATGAAAAGAGGAAGAAAAGGACAAGAACAAGAGCAAAGAGAAAAAGGAAGAAGGAGAAGAGGAAGAAGAAGAGGAGGAGGAAGAAGAAGAAGAGGAAGAAGAAGAAGAAGAAGAAGACGACGACGAAGGGAAAGAAGAAGGAGAAGAAGAACTCTTTTATGACAAAAACATCCAAATGATTGTAGAAAAAAATAATTGTCAATATAATCATGATCAATATTGTCGCAGCAGAGTGGAATTATCATTAATTTATTGATGATTATAATTAATTCGTCGGAGCAAATGTCGTATTTTCGGACGATATGTCGGCGGAGTATATGTCGGCGGAGCATATGTCGGCGGAGTAAATGTCGGCGGAGCAAATGGTCGGCGAAGCAAATGTCGGCGGAGCATATGTCGGCGGAGCAAATGTCGGCGGAGCAATTGTCGCGGAACAATTGTCGCGGAGCATATGTCATGGAACCGTTTTGCGAGAAACAAACAATTGGACCAGCAAGGTTTCTCGCAAAACAACCCTGTTCATAAAAACTACAAGCGAGCGAGGAAAAATACATTCTTTTGACTA
>JAPZVO010000085.1:52059-75059 GCA_029962745.1 Echinometra lucunter
AAAGGTTGCGTGCGCGGAGCGGGATGGGAGCGGGGAGGGAACGGGGATGGCCGCACCCTTTCGAGAGAAGCCCCCCCAGTTGTCTCGAAAGGGTGGGTTGCGTGTGGGGAGTGAAATTAACGCACCCATTCGTGGAAACCGGGGGGGGGGGAGGGGGGCTTGTCTCGAAAGGGTGTGTTGAGTAGTCTGATGTTCCAGCCGTTTTTTGTTAATGTAAGGAAAAAAAAAGAAGAAGAAAAAAGTAGGAAAGGAGACAGGCAGTTGGCTATCACCTGATGGGGGTGTCCAAGGCAGGCGCGGATCCGGGGGGGGGGGGGGCGAACGGGCCTTTGCCCCCCGACCCAAAATTTTTGCTTTCAGCCCATTTTTGACCATTTTGGGTACCTCGGCCCCCTAAAAAAGAAAGCCCCCCCCAAAAAAAAAAAAAGAAGAAGGAACGCCGAAATTGGAAATGTAATATACAACCTTTTTTTTTTTTTTTTTTTTTTTTTTTTTTTTTTTTTTTTTTTGCTTGTTGCGAAATTTTGGACCTGTAATAGGATAATAGGATACGCCTACTCCCCTAGCACAGTTTTTACGACACACGCAAAAAAAAAAAAAAAAAAAATATGCACCCCCCCCCCTGCTAGTTCACTGCCGGAATGTAATGTACAACCTTTTTTTTCTTTTTAGTCGCTAGATTACAACAACAACAAATCTTCCTTGGCCATGGGCCCCCCCCCCCCCCCCCCCAGTCATCAAATCCTGGATCCGCGGCTGGTCAAAGGATCCCCAAAATATACACGTGGGAAAGAGTTCCCCTTTTTCTGTCTGCTAGAATATTATGGTGTGATGCATAAAACGGGAGAAATGTATGCCCCCCCCCCCCCAAGAAAAGTGAATAGGCATTTTGTTTATGAGTATTCTTACACTCAAGAACGCAGAAGCAATCTTCTGCACCCGCACACACACACACACAACTTTTTGTCTAATTTGTTTGTGATTGCTTGAAGTGCACAATGTTGTTGTCCCTCCCTCCATGGTGAATTCAAATAAACTGGAAATATGACTTTCTATTCTGCCTCATCTGTCCTTTGGAAATGCGCATTCCATCATGAAGTCAGCCTCATGCACATCTTTAATTTGCGACAGTAAGAAACTGAAGGAAGATATTTGCAAGTGAGGGTGTGTGCGTATGTGTGTGTGTGTGCGGGTTCATAAGATCGCTTTTGCGTTCTTGAGTCCCGGTCTTGAGTGTAAGAATACTCATAACAAAATGCCTATTCCTTTTTCTTTTTCTTTTTCTTGGGGGGGGGGGGGGAGTGGGGCATACATTTCTCCCGTTTTATGCATCCCACCATAATATTCTAGCAGACAGAAAAGGGGAATTCTTTCCCTCCTATATATTTTGGGGATCGTTGGACACCGCCCCCCGCCCCCATCAGGTGATAGGCAACCGCCTGTCTCCTTTCCTACTTTTTTCTTCTTTTTTTATTTTTTTTTTTTACTTACATTAACAAAAAAAAAAAAACGGCTGGTACATCAGACTACTCAACACACCCATTCGAGACAAGCCCCCCCCCCCCGTTTTCCACGAATGGGTGCGTTAATTTCACTCCCCACACGCAACCCACCCTTTCGAGACAACCGGGGGGGCTTCTCTCGAAAGGGTGCGGCCATCCCCGTTCCCTCCCCGCTCCCACCCCGCTCCGCGCACGCACCCTTTCGACATAAGCCTAAATAAACGCAGAAAAAACAAAGAAATTTTGATACTCTTCCAGTCGACATGGCCTAAGAGTTGATCGCGTGCCTATATTGCACGCAATGTAATTGGCTTTAATATATGCAGGCCAGCATAATTTATGTCTGGAGTACGTGCAGAGAAGATAATTAACATATTGGTGCATGCAGGGCTGGAGTGTATCCTTTTTTAAAACATTACCGAGCGACGTAGCCAGTGCGCTATGTGAGCATAATGTATGCACTGCAAATGTCTCTTCTCGTTGACCTTCCTCCTTTCGAGTCACATTTCTCCTGTCGATTTACACTGATTACCATGCTATGTTTAACTGATCTATCCATACGTTGTATACTTACACAGTGATATATACAGGATATCTTTTCTTTATGTTTAACAGAGAGAACCAGTGATATTCCAGTGAGAACCTAATAAAATAAGAATTTACGATAGTACCTATTCCTGATTTTAGCATCAGGGAATTAAAGAAACGATTTTCAAAGAAAAAAAAAAATCCTCATGCAAGCAAATCCAATTTGAACAACAATCATTGTAAACTCACTCCAAACCTGTGTTAATCTTATGTTTATATCACATAGTCACCAAAAATATCCAATATCCATTTCCCCATACATTCCTTTATTCTTGTCGATCCCCTACTGAACTCTTATATTCAGTTCCTATATTTTTTGTTTGTCCTTCGGGGAGGGGAGGGAGGGGGAGGGTGTGAGTGGCAGGGGTTAGAGGGGCTTACCAGCAACCGTACGTAATTCTTCCCGACTTTTTCTTTTTGAGGAGGGCGTGGAGGGTGGAGTCAGAGGGACTTATCAGAAATCTTGTTTAAATTTACTTGCCTTATTTTACTACCCCACTTTACTTCCCCACAACTACCTAATACCGAATAAAAATTGAACAAGCTGTTGGCTAGAACTGAACCTTCTCATTATTTTATTTGAATGATTGTGAACATTTTCAATACATCATACTGCAACAAAATTGCCCTTAAACTTTTTTACTTGTTTTTTTTTTAAACTTGTTTGTCAATAAGTGATTGCACCCGACTGTTACCGTTTTCTTCCTTTTTTTTTGCAATTCCTCTTCCTCTTCACTTCATTTGAGTTTTTTTTCTTGTTTTTTTTTTTCTTGTCGTTTCTTTGGCTTTGTGCATTCAGGCATGCCCGCCATGAACATAGATTCAGGCACATCACCTTTCTCGTATATTGTTATGTTATCGTTAGATAGTTGTTACTTTATATAGTCTAACTAATAATACAATTCGAAAAAAGCGATTGTTAATTGCTGCCAATTCAGTGGAAGAAACTGATTGTTTATTTGAAATCGAAATTAAGAAAGACCATGGATCCATCCAACCTTATAAATTACTACGTAATGACAACAGTAATAAGTAATTAATTTTGGGCTGACAATATCTGAAATTACACAGCATCTTAAGAATATGAAGAAAAACTGCAACGTTCGAAAATATCACCGATATCCATGCACACGCATACGCGCCACAAACAACCTCAATTCCCTCATACAACAAATTTAAGTAAAATAAAGAACTGCAACAAATGTAGCCAATATCGGAAATTACTTTCAAAGTGGTTTATGCATTATCCATTGATTACACGATACAATGTAAACATACAAAAGATTACATGAAAAATACTTAAATTCACATATGCAAGACATGCCTTACATAGTTCAGAAATTTTTAAAAGGTATATGCAATTATTCATTAATTCAATAATAAGCATTAGAAAAATCAGTCATGTCTGTTTTATTTCAACTAAGAGTCAATATCGGTGAGTATAAGCATAAGAATCGTGCACGATCTCCCGTTTACATATTTAAATTAAGATATATTACATTTTACATTCTATTTTGTCTCAGGCCGATTAATATGAATTTCATAATATCATATATATATGCTACTTATTCATGATGTGCAGCCTTATGTACAAGCAAATGGAAAACAAGAAAGGAAGAAAGAAGAGCGAATGAGTTTTCAAAAGGGACAGTGGGAGAAAGTGGTTGAAACAGAGATGAAGAAAAAAAAATCACTTAAGTTGTAGAAAGTGTTACATTTCTATGATTTTAAGCAAGTCTGTGGAAGGAAGTAGATGTGAATTATTTTGACATAAAATATAATGCTAAAGTGTAATGTTTTAATGCTATGTTAATTACTATTTTTAAGTTTCAATTTTACTTTTGTACATTTTGTTTGATTTGATTTTTTTTTTTTAATTTAGATTCCATTCTCTTCATATACGTAGGTAATATTGAATCATGCACAAAAAATTGCACTGATGGAGACAAAGTTTTTTAAGTATCCAATCGTATAGGTGTAAACGCTTAAATATACATTACCCGCTTTTTCACTTGCACATTAAAGGCATTGTTAACATTGTTATGATTTTAAAAAAATATCATTTTGTTACTTGAAAATGGGATGAAGATAGGGGTTATAGTGTAAAAATAACAGTCTGAAAGTTTCAGAGTATAATATCCACAGGAAGTATTATTGAATAATAGAAATGTGAACCAATGTTTGAAAAATATACGATGGTCAGTGGCACAGACCAGATATAAGGAGTGCGCATGCGCGGATGGCTCAACGGACCGCACTGTGAGTATTGGCGTATCACGCGGAGGAAGGCACATAACGGTATTTTTAATTCGTGCAAACGGTCCTCTTAGGTCACTGTCTCTCGAGACGAAAGCTAATTAAATCGCGGTTTGCGTCTAACTTACAGTTTTCCATTCCAAATTATGGTTGGTTTCAGGTTTTTTTTAGTACAAATACAAGTACTCATACGCGTGTTTCATCTCAGTTTGAAAATTTCTTAAATCAGCTGCTCACAAAGTTAGCCACTGCCTTTAAGGTTAATGCCAAGCCACGATCGTTTTTGCCATTTTCTAATTCATTTCTGACATTTCTGTCAACAATCAGCACTGGGAGCAATGGCGGGTCAGATTGAAAGTTAAAACTTTAGGAGCACTGATGTAAGCATAATAAGAAGGGAAAGGCATATGAGCCCCAGCCCCGGCCCTCCAAATCACAGGTAAACTTATGACATGAATGATGACACACTCACAAATCGCTAGAACATTTGCCTATACACGCACAAAACATGAGCACATTAGGCTGGATATATCCACCTGTGTATTACTAACACATGATGAAATATTGATATCACTCTATGTATCCTTTCTGTGAAAAGATTAACCATCCTTGAAGAGCATCGAAAGCAAGGAAGCAATTTTCTCACAGACCCATGAATTGAAATTACTAACCCCCATATTCACAAATGACAATGTTAAAGAGGAGTTTTCATTAACGTTTAAACTAAACTCTTTGGAAACCAGAATTGCACTCTTTTAGAAGACCATGGAGAAAAAGGATTCATGTAAACCCGCAGTATTTCTTACGTATAAACCTTCTTTCATATACACTCCTATACACACTGTAACGTGTTTTCATAATTTATATTTTGGCTTTACTCGCACATAGAGAAGTTAGAAATTGAAGGGTTAATCTTCTGAAAAAAAAAGAAGCCAGCGCCCTCGCGCGAATATTATGCCCTTTAAGAGCAAGATAATTGCTTTGTTTCTTGTTTTCCTACAAAGCGCATTGACCATATGGACAGGCGCTATGTATGTATTTAACTTTCAGTGCTCATACCCCTTTCGTAGAATTTACTTAAAAATAATCATGTCTTTTTGCTCGTACGTGGCCATGAAACCTCATTTCACCAATTCCCCATGTTTATTATGGCGGTTTCCTGCTATCGGGCCGAAGTTTCGTAGCTCTGGCCACCTACCCTGTCTTGACTTGCTCTCCGGAAGCATCAGTGGTTCAGAGAGTGTTAGAGACCTTGGAGTTACTGTGGATAACAACCTGACCCTTAATCAGCACATTAGAAATGTTTGCCGTTGCGCTTCATGGGGTATTAGTAAAATTGGAAAGATCAGAAAATATCTCGACAAATCAGCCACTGAGCGAATAGTACATGCCTTTGTTTCTTCACACTTGGATTATTGCAATGGTTTACTTGCTGGTCTCCCATATTCGAATATAGCGCCCCTTCAAAGGATACAAAATTCTGCAGCTAGACTAATTACCTTAACTAAAAAATCTGAACACATTACCCCAGTTCTACATTCTTTTCACTGGCTCCAGATCCATGAAAGAATTATCTTCAAAGTTCTTCTTGTCTTTAAAATCATTCACGGTCTAGCTCCATCCTATCTTCAAGATCTCATTTCTCTCCGTTCATCATCTTCTTCAGCAACTCAACGTCTCCGTTCTGCTTCTATTGCCCACCTGGAACTATTTCCTGGACCCCGTACCATGACCCGTTATAGTGATCGTGCCTTTTCTTCCCTTGCCCCCAAACGCTGGAACAATCTTCCCATCTACATTCGTGAGGCCTCCACTATAGACTCATTCAAAACACTACTTAAAACTCATCTTGTTAGGCAATCCTCTTCTTAGTTAATGTATTCTATATGTGTTCTTCCACTTTTTTCTCTTTTGCTCTCTTTTCCTCATGCGCTTAGAAACACTGTATGAAGCGCAATATAAATGTTACATATTATTAATATTATTAAGAAGCTCTCTCCGGTGTTTCCTGCAGTTTGCTTTCACTAATAAACATGAAGAATCATTCCCCCAATATCGAGCACCCAGAATCATGATATAGACGCATAGTAGATTTATACATTGTACTAGGTGTTTCAAAAACATTGACACTTTTGTTTCAAATAACTAAAAAATTAAAGATCTTAAAAGACTGAGGTTTTCACAGTGTAAAGTTGAAGGGTGTCAAATTTATTGAGACTAGGTATTGTGAAATTTACTTTATTAATATTCCTAAAATAATGGTCTGAATATCTAATTAGATTTTTACTTTTTGAAAAAAATAAGGCTCCAAAATATGTATCTGTCAGTAATTAATTCATTGCGTATTGTGCATTGTACTTATCATTTCTGGCAGCCTTTCGCTCTCCAGTGTTATTACTGATTCATGACTCTGGTTTGAAAGAGGTAGAGTGGAATGTCAGCTGCAATGCACAATGGCAATTGTCAGGCTCTGAATTCATTACTGACACACACACACACACACACATGCAGAGTTTGTTGTGGCCCCAAATTTTCAAAAAGTGAAATCTAATTTAACATTCATAGCATCCACAAAAGCTAGTCCCGGGAAGTTTGACATCCTTCAACTTTCACTGTGAAAACCTCAGTATTTTACGAGTTTTAACTTGTGAGTTATTAAAGATCGAAAGTGTCAAATGTTTTTTTTTTAACACCCAGTATTTGATGAAGCAAAGTTAACAAACTTTCTCAGTTGACAGATAATGGACTATACATGTAAATTGCACAAATGATTCTAGAAGAAAGAAAGAGGAAAAAAAACCCTTCCGTATAGAAAATTTTTCATATATATATATATATATATATATGTATATATATATAGTGAAAGAAAATAAATGGAATGAAGGTGACGTAGCTCTCGATCATGTCCTTTTATTGTAATGGCAAGCTTTGGGCCAACATGGCCTTCATCAGGTCTGAACAGAAAAGAAACGAATATATATATATATATATATATATATATATATATATATAATGTATATACATATATATATGTATAAAGTTTTTCATTTAATGCCGATATCAAACTAACATTTTATTGCTGACTCTGTATTTCAGTGCGGTCAGTAGCTGTATATGTAAAGAATTCTAATCAACAAATCTTGAACTAAACCAAATGACAAGCGATTGAAAGGAAAATAGATTATAAGAGCTGCATATTATAACATTGTCAAAGCCGAACTCTTGTTTTCCATTATGCAGAACTTTTGCAGTTTTTCTTTAATCTTTATTGCAAGAGTGAATGGCGAATATGTAAAGCAACCTTTTCTGATAGGATTAGAGGCAACTATGCTTCAGACATGATACATGTACACAGGCACTATTACCTTTACATGATGACACTTGTAAATAAAACATGATATAATGACATTAAAGGCGCTTTCAGATAAGAGGTGACTTTGTGCCGCCTTTGTGTGCACACATTTTTTGTGTACAGGTCTATGGGGAATAGGGCGACAAAACAAAAAGTCGCCGAGGCAGGAAAAAATTTTGTTTGCTACCAAAAATGCGAACCAATCAAAATCCTAAAAAAAAAGTTAGCGCAAAAACTGTTGCCATGAGATTGTTTGCGCAAATTTTGACAAAACGCTCTCTTATTTGAGAGTTGACGCGTTAATGCGCGTTCATTAGCACAAGTGGCGACACAAAGTCGCATCATATCTGAAAGCACCTTAAAAAAGACCTTAAGATTACCAAATCCTTTGCACTAGATTATATTTACCGTGCCAATGATGTCAAAACTGCAGTCCCACGTGCTCACTGAAGCGTGAAATTTCCTTGAAAATGTCATGGGATCATTGATACATGTACACCGGTCATATAAACATGCTGAAAATTTTATCAATATGATTTTTAGTGCACAAAAATAAAGCAATTATCACTAGATAATCATAAAATGGTGATATTTTGTTTTTGTTATGTGTTCATTCAACTGTGAATTAATAGGTATCAATTGCAAAAAGTTGCAAACACCAATCCAAAACACCAAATCCTTTGCACTAGATTATATTTACCGTGCCAAAGATGTAAAAACTGCAGGTTTTGCAATTTTCACCTTGTGCTCACTCAAGTGTGAAATTTGGCTCTGGGTCATTTGGTACGTTGGGAAGCACAAGAAATTCATGGTGCATGCCTTAAATGCTGAAAACTTGAAATGTGTTCCGATGTCCTTGATTCAAAGTCATGATATGATGCTTTTGAACTTTAAAGAGTGACATTTTTTCCCCCTTTAGTGCCTGCTCACTCATACATGAATTTACGGATCAATCTCATTTTCACACAGAAGATGGTCAATTAGTGTAGGAACATTCATGTTACGCCATTTTGATCAAAGCCTCAGTTACAGCATTTTGTTTAAAGGGGGGGGGGGGAGTTCCTTTTATGTTGTGTTAATATCAGACAACAAAGATCAACACAACGGATCCTCCTGTTTCTCCATAGACAAAACAACGGGGAGTCCGGAAAGCCTATGTAAAAGAACGGTCGCGGAGAAGACCATGCAAGACACGAAACGAGGCTATTGATAAGTGGCCTAACATATTACATACTTTTACTGCATCGACAATGAAATAAATATTGAGTTGAAAAAATAAACAATGACAATTCTCTGACTAGTTTATTAACGGCCTATTCAATACGAACCATACCGATATTGTTAACTATAAGCACATTTTCATGAAAACCTTTATATCATAATTTGTTAAGTTGGTGTAGGAGATGCTTGTTAACTACCGACTTTTATGAATAATAGATAGATATATAACTACTAAGATAAGTACAATTATTTGAACTGGCAATGTGATCAAAACATTAATGTAGCTGCCAAGATGTACAATCCACTTTGAAGCTGGAAATCCATTTTCCCTGCGGTTCTTTCTGTTTTTCCAAGCTGGCAAGATTGATAAACACAAAATCCGTTTTAATATTGGTTAGAATAATCAAAATTGCTTAGTGAATCGAATTAAAGTAAAACAGTTTATTAAATTATTATACCGTGAGGTAATGCACGGACAAAGTTTATCTCCAGTTTCAAAACAAACTACATGCAGGCCCCTGGGGAAGATTTTTTTTTTTTTTTTCACAGGGAGTGCTGAGCCCGGCCTGAGCCACACCTTAAGCAAGCAGTGTTTCAATATTCGGCAAACATGAAAGGGGGAGTGTAAGACATAAATTTGCCGACAGTTATGCTGCATTCTAAGTCTTATTCAAGTACCCCTCCCTCTTACACAGAACACAAGAAATTATTTTCAAACTATATGACAAATGTAGATTTTTATTATTTCAATGGAACATTTAGGGGCCGCGTAACGCTTTTAATTATTTTTCGGTGGGGGGGGGGGGGGGGGGGGGAGGGGAGGGGAGTGACGCTTCTTCCTAGATTATGAGCCACCCTGTTTTTAAATTCTGCGAGCTAGCGAAGCGGGCTAGCCGAGAATAAGGACTTCTTTAAACTTTTTGTTGAATAAGAAAGATTGAAGTTTATTTTCTAATCAAAATATGCTGTGTCCTATAAGATATCTCAAGCGGAGCGAGTGAGCCCAAAATAGCAGTTCTTGTTGTGAAAGAAGTGTTATTTTGTCATCAAAGTACACTGTGGTCCTATGAGATATCTAAATTTGGTCACCTCGCTTGCTAAATTCGTTTTCTTTCCCAACCACCTTGTATCTAAATATCATAAGAGCGAGCGCAGCGAGGCCTATTGGATATCTGAATGACATGGTCACCTTGCTGCAAATATGATTTCATTTTGGCACCTTTAATACTGGTCCAATTGTTTGCTTTCTCGCAAAACAACCCTGTTTATAAAAAAAAAAAACTAAATTTAGAAGCGAGGAAAATACATTATTTTGACTATCAAGTATTTATTCGTCATCGAAATACATTTAGCATGTTTAGAAGATGTGCATTCGGCCACCTCGCTTGCCGGATTTCTTTTTTTTTTTCTTTCCGAAACCACCCAGTATCTTGATATTATACGAGCGAATGCGGCAAGCGAGGAAAAAATATACATTTTTTTTGTAGATAGAACTGATAATTCGTCATCAAAATACACTACCATGACTACGGTCCTATAAGATATCTTAATTTGGTCACTTCGCTTGCCAATTTCGTTTCCTTTCCTAACCATCTTGTGTCTAAATATCATACGAGCGAGCGCATCGAGCAAAGAAAAAATATGCACTTTTTTGTAGGAAGAACTGATAATTAGTCATTAAAATACACGATTGACTTATAAGATATCTAAATTCGGTCACCTCGTTTGTTTTTTCCAACTATCCTTTATCTAAATATCATACGAACGAGCGCAGCGAGAGAGGAAACAATATACCTTTTTAATAGGAAAAAGTGACAAATGGTCATTAAAATACACAATGGGTCTATATCTAAATTTGGTCACTTCGCTTGCCGAATTCCTTTGCTTTCCCAACCATCGAGAAAAACAATCCTCTTATTTTTATTGTCGCCACCAAAATATGATGTAATCCTCTAAATATATAATCCGCTAGATCATTTGTAGATATCTAAATGATATATTCGATCGGTTCCATGACATACGCTCCGCCGACAACTGCTCCGAAAGGTTCGACAAGCTCTCCGCGACAAATGCTCCGGGACAATTGCTCCGCCGACATTTGCTCCGCCTACATATGCTCCGCCGACATTTGCTCCGCCGACAGTAACTCCACCGACAATTGCTCCGCCGACAGTAACTCCACCGACAATTGCTCCGCCGACATGTGCTCCGAAACTACGCATTTGCTCTGCCGACATTTTCTCCGTCGACAATTGCTCCGCCGAAATATGCTCCGAAATAACGACATTGGCTCTGCCGACATTTGCTCTGCCGACAATTGCTCCGCCGAAATATGCTCCGAAATTATGACATTTGCTCCACCGACATTTACTACGACGACGATAATTGCTCCCCCGACAACTGCTCCGCCGAACCGGCTCCGCTCAATTATGCTCTTAAATTTATATATTTGCTCCGTCGGCAATTCCTCTGCGCAAAAAGAGAAAAAGGAAAAAAAAAGGAAAATGAAGATTTTTTTTTTTCTCAGAAACACTTTGCCCCCCCCCCCCCCATTCACAGGGTAAATGCATCAGAGATTAAAGTTTAAAAGTTTAAAGGTTAAAAGTGCAAAAATTTTCTTAAGCTCCCCTGCATAGTCATGTTCTCTTAGAATCTCCTAATTTCGCGCCCCTATGATATGTCTTAAACAAGCTGTTTAAAAGGGGTTTAGAATTTTAATTATGAAATTGTCGTTGTTTTGCTCGCTGTCATTTAAGTTTCATCTGCCTCTTGCAAATTACTACTACCCCCAGTGTGGCCTAAAACAGCATTTGCAAAGGTTAAACATTTGAAAGAGATCTAACATCTAATAAGGTTTGGCACTTGTAGGGGGAGCAAAAACACAACAGAGAAAAACAAAAAAGAGAAAATGAAGAAAAATCGTGATACTTTTTTAAGGGTTGCGGCCCCCTCTCCATCGTAAATGCATCAGAAATAGAGTTTCTGAGGTTTTAAAATGCCACATTTTCTAGCGTTCGATCGCTTTGCTCCCTCACATGAATACATTTCCTTGGAGGATCTCAAAAGCCTTTTTTTTTAAATAGCCCTTTCAAAGGGTTTCAGAATTTGAAAAATAATGGTGCAGTTGTGTTTGCTTTGCTCGCTATCAAGTTTCACCTGCCTCTTGCTAAATACTGCGCCCTCGGTATGGCCTATAATACAGCATTTGCAAAGGCTAAACGTTTAGAAGAAATATAAATCTTTTGTCTCCTATCAGGCCTCGACATTTTTTCAAGGGTTTTCGTTGATTATTCCCAATTTTAAAACTGAGAAAATAGAAAACTGTTTTTTATTTCATTTCATTTAGGTTTTATTTCCACATTATCTGTAATGACACAAGTCTTTTCCATAATATAACAAAATATAATGGAACAACATTTAAATACATATGTTAAATTTGAAGTAAATAACAAATAGTCTAAGATAATAATAAGATGCACGGAGAGAGAGAGAGAGAGAGAGAGATTAATACATAAGAGAAATGTGGAGGAAACCTTAGAAGCAAATGCTTGTAGATAAGGTTCCCTTTTAATAGACTCTGTTGGATACATCTTAAACAAACACACACGTGACACACACAAAATGAAAAGTCAATAAAACAGCACAATAAAACAAGAGTTGAAAGAAGAATGACAAGACAAATGGACAGGAGAGAAATGACGAAAAAAAAAAAACCCAAATGAAAACAAAATACAAAGAACTAGGCAAAATAAAAGTGTACAGCAGCCAACCAACAGGAGATGAAATACATACACATCCATTACAAAAAGTAAAGTACGCCAGTGAATAATAAAATTAAGTTGACGTTTCTTCGTACTGCAGAAGGAGCTTTAATTTAAAGTGGTGTTTAAAAGTACTTAAATCAGACAATTGTTTTCGTGATGCATCTAAGGAATTCCAGTAAACGGGACCAGTAAATGTGACAGTTCTTTTCCTAAGTACGGTTCTTAATCTATGCGAATGAAAAAAAGGAAGACTGACGGGTAGGATAATTATGCAGTTGTTGATTTTTCTGAAATAAGGATGTAATCGCATGAGGCAGGTCATTTGAATTTAACTGAAACAAGAAACAGCCTAAAAAGAAGTTATATAAATCCTGAACTTTTAGTATTTTATTATCTAAAATAGACGGTTAGTATGACTTAACCTATCAGTATGGCAGATTATTCGCAATACACGTTTTTGAAGTATTAACAATTTATCCATCTGGTATCAAATGAATTTCCCCATGCGAGTATGCCGTAGTTCAAATAAGGTAGGATAAGCGTTGAGTATAGACTTTTCAAAATATGCTTGGGAAATGACATCTTCAATTTATTGATTACCCCAACATTCCTTGCAATTGTTTTGCTTACATGTAAATTGTGCTCTTTCCAAGAAAGTTTATTGTCAATATTAAGACCGAGGAATTTCAACGAGTCAATTAAATTTATAACGGTTTTGTTAATATAAACATTGCCAGGTAACTCTGAAATAGAATTGCTGAAGAGCATACACTGAGTTTTATTTATATTCAAAGAAAGTTTATTTGCACATATTGTATCCACTCTTCAACAAGTCTAAGTTCATTATTGACTGTTTCTAACAAGACACAGGGGTTTTTATGAGAGAAGAAAACTGAAGAATCATCCGCGAATTGCGTAAACGACAGAGCCTTAGACGAATTTTGAAAGTCATTCATATACAAAACAAATAATAAGGAGCCAAGAAGGAATCCTTGGGGGACACTACAAAGTAACTGTTGAAAGGACGAGTTAATACCCTGAATAGATACAAATTACGTTCTTCCACTGAGATAACTTCTGAACCACTCCAAGGCCCTCCCACGTGTACCGTAGTGAGAGAGTTTGTGCAGTAATATTTTGTGATCAGTTGTATCGAAGGCCTTGGAGAGGTCCAGAAACGTCCGAAGGGTATGACAGTGATCATCAGTAGCAGAGGCAACATAATTAATGAATTGTAAGATAGCATGTACTGTGGAATGTTTTTGTCTTAAACCAAATTGCGAATCTGAGAATACATTGTTGGTCACTAAAAATGCCATTGTACGATCATAGATCAGTTTTTCCTAAAACCTTAGAAATTGAAGATAGAAGTGAAATTGGCCTATAATTACCTGAATCTAGAAGATCACCCTTTTTCAAGATCGGGACCACTTTTGCAATTTTCATTACATCCGGTACGACACCCTGAGTTATCGATAAATTGAAAATGTGCCCTAGGGGATCCACAACTTCTTCTATGATATGTTTCAGTAAAAAAATTACTAACTTCATCAGAACCCATACTTCGTTTATCTTTCATATTTTTTACATTTTTCTAAATTTCACATGTATTGGTTGGTTAAAAGAAAATAGAATTCTGATTTTTGTTCTTCAAAAAAGAATGAAAATTTTTCTCGACGGTAGGAATTTTCTTGGCCAAATTCGGTCCGATATTTGAAAGTAGTCATTAAAGTGATTAGCTATTGATGCGTGATCATTAATAATTCTATTACCCTCTTTTATTTTTATTATGTCTTTAATAACGCTCCTTCTGTTCAAACCGCTGTTGGTTATACCCCATGTTTCCTTTATATTGGACTTCTTCTTTTCAAATTGTATGCAATAATATTTCTGTTTCTCAAGCCGCAAAATCCTTGTCAAAGTATTTTTTTATATTTGACATATTTATCACGAAGTTTTGGAGTAGGATTTTCGTGAAATTTATAATACTGTTGTTTTTCCTGTTAATTGCTCTCAATAGCGACTTGGAGACCCAGGGTTACGGGGTTGGTGTCTATAGCTTGAAAAATTACATTTCTCCAATGGAATACATTCATCAAGGGCGTTTTTGAGGGTTCGGTGTAAAAATGTCAGAGGTAAAAATGTCAGGGGTAAAAATATCAGAGGTAAAAATGTCAGAGGAAAAAAATGTCAGAGATTAAAATGTCAGCTCTGAAAATGCCGAAGTGAACGTGTTACAGGTAAGAATACTGAATTTGAAATTAGGAAGAGCACGAGCTATTTTAAGAATGGATACTGTACAAATGTAGTGATCACAATAATACTGCTCTCAGTAAAAGTGTGTATATTCAGTTACTCGAATGGCCTTCTCGTTACTCATTTGATGTGAAAGTGATAATGTTGCCCCATTCGTAACCACCTAATGAGACCAATCTTGTTTTGGCCGGGAGAACATCCTGGTATGTGCGCATTGCCAAACAGTGTTTTGGTCTTCCGGAAACTTGTTTAGCTGACTCCAAATATAGCAGCAAACGAATGCCCAGTTCCCTCTATGTGTTTAAAGTGATTACACAATGGTAAAAAAAATTGATATATGATCGAGAATAGATCGATAATAGAAATATAAGAAGAATAACATGAAAGATATGATGATTCAATGTATTTTGGGCTAATTTTCTCATAAAAAGTCAAGAGCTGGCCAAAAAATTTGAGTATGAGGTATGACGTCAAAGTGGGTACCCAGCTTCGCGCATTGCAGTTTTGCTGCGCGCTAGACTGTACAATATGTATCATACCTTGCGCGCATTTTGCTAGAAGTGCGCGACAAGGTACCCACTTTGACGTCATTTTGACGTCAAAGTGGGTACCCAGTTGAAACTGGGTCACAGCTGAGGGGTCAAAAATATCCTGAAATCTTACCACATTTGGGGGTTTCCTTGGCAACACGACCTTTTAAAAAACTTTAGGCAGATGATTTTCTGCTAATGAAATCATGCTCTTTTAAATGAACTAACATTGTTTCAGCAATGGGTAAGAAATGTAGCATAGGATGATGTTCATTATTTTCTTTGTGAGATTAATTAAGTTACAGGATAATATCTAAATGATTTAAGATCTTAAGTAGAATGACAGAATGGTAGATGAACTTAAGAAGGGATATCCACGTTTGATTTTTTGCTTATTCTAACACAATTATATCTAAATGAATAATTGTTTTTAAAAGTTGTAAATTCCGAAAAGCATTGGATGAAATGATACAAAAGGTCGAGAAATAGATCGAATTAACGATTTCGCTTACTTCTATTCTTCCTTACGTATGAGGATAATAATATTGAAGCATTCGTTCACATATACCACGCTTGACTTTTTTACCCCTGGCATTTTCACCTCTGACATTTTTACTTCTGACATTTTTACTTCTGACATTTTTACTTCTGACATTATTACTTCTGACATTTTTACCTCTGACATTTTTACCTCTGACATTTTTACCTCTGACATTTTTACTTCTGACATTTTTACCTCTGACATTTTTACCTCTGACATTTTTACCTCTGACATTTTTACCTCTGACATTTTTACTTCTGACATTTTTACCTCTGAATTTTTATCTCTGACATTTTTACCTCTGACATTTTTCTTCTGACATTTTTATCTCTGACATTTTTACCTCTGACATTTTTACCCCTGACATTTTTACCTCTCTATTTTGCAATAAACTGGACAGTGATCAGAGATATCAGAAAGAATAATACCAGATTCTATTTTTAAATGATCAATATTTACAAAAATATTATCAATGAGAGAACAAGACTCTGAAGATAGTCCTGTGGGTTTAGATATTGCAGGAATAAAAGAGTATGAGAGTAATGTATCTAAAAAATCACGAGAAAATTGATTATCATTACATTTCAACAAGTCAACATTATAATCACCCATGATAATACAATGTTTCTTTTGAAGAAGGGGATGAACAAGTAAGTGCTGCATTTCAAGTAAAAAGTCGTTATGGCTGGAAGATGGAGGACGATAAATATTACCAACTACTACATTTTTCTTGTTCTCTAAAACTATTTCAATGAAGACCGCTTCCATTGTTTCATTCATGATATTAATATCAGCAAGTACATTTAAGTTAATATGGTCTGGAACATACATTGCAACACCCCCTCCCCTCTTATTGACACGATTACTGAATATAAGATTATGATGGGATAAAGAATATAAAGAGTGAGGCTGGTCATGCAACCATGTTTCAGTAAGACTAATAATAAAATTACTGACATTGATATTGTCCAACAATAAAGTCAAATACTCAAAGTTTTTACTTAAACTTCGAATATTAAGATTCAGGAAATTCATATCATTTCTTGAAGTACTTGGACTCATATGAGTAAGCTGATTTTGAGTATAGTATTTAGATTCGTTTATGGAGTGATTATCGTTGGGATCAAATTGAAATAACATTTCATCAAATTTCCTATTAATGGTGTCAGAAATACCTTTTTCATACTGGCTATCGGACAATAAATTAAAATCAACATTTTGTAATGAATGAAACAAAATATCTAAATCAAAATCTTTTTTTTCTGCAAAGGGTAATTGAGCCATAATATTATTTACAACAAGTGAATATCATCAATACATAGAAAAAAATTATGAAGATGGAACAATGTTGGCTAGCTGCGAAACATAAAACATCTACAACCAATAAACCTAACACAGAAGAAAGGAGAATACAAAATAACACAAATACAAGGACACAGATTTTAACATCAGTTATGGCAAGGAATTTCATATTTGGCAATAATAAGCAGTTGTAGGTGAATGAGGAAAAGCTATGGATAATATAAAGTCTCAAATAAGGTGTTAACCTACCAAATGGCAACAAAACAAGAGTGCTTGATGGGAAGACCGACAACATGTCCTCTACTGCATTGCTCCTCCCTATGTGTATCTTATGTGGCTTCCCCGCCTACACCACCCTAAGTGGCGTCCGAGCGCATTCCCAGGATCAGTGACTCCTGCTCTTGTGACGTACCACATCACGTGACCAAACACACGAGCAGGAATCACTGAACCACTCCCACAACCCCACCTGGTAATAATTAAAAATGTTTATTTCTTTTCATTTTGATTATATTAGTTTTCATATTCTTTTTGTTATTTTCCCTAAGTTTTTTTACTGTTTAGTTATGCTTGTCAATCCGTTTGTTTCTGTTTTCTATTGTAGAACCCTTGATAAAGGCATATGTAGCCGAAAGCTCGGGACATTAAAGTGGAATTATACAGCTACGTCCGCTGTCTTGCGTGTTTCATTCTATATGCCATTAAACAAGACAGGGCCAATCATGTTAATGGGTTGTGCACACATTACATATATATGTATATATATATATATAGTGCGTCTGCGGGACTGTATATATATATATATATATATATATATATATATATATATATATAGTGCGTCTGCGGGACTGTATCAGCTTGTCTTTATAACAAAAGATCTTAAAAAGTAGGTCCATAAATACTCGCTTATCAGTTTTAGGAAAAAATATGCGGGAAACAAACAGTACTCATGTAAATCAGTGTTCAGATAAGCCATTTTCATTTTCAAAACAACATGAGCAATGTTGGCACTCGGTAGGTTTCTCATTTTCTTCAAATCTTAAAGAGTTTACACCTTAATAAGAATAAAAAAAAAATAATTTTGAACTATCCTGGATACAAAATATGAAAGCATGATGTAAATCCATAATTTAGTTACTCGTCTGGAGAATAATTCCTTTGATTATATCCTTGTCAAGTAAGAAACAAATACGAACCCAAGTGATGAATGGTTTCTTCATAACTTGGGTTAATAGATGATTTAAATAGTAAACTGTCTATGGGTTCATGATATAATAAAAGTGACGTATAGCTCTTGATGTATTTCATCAAGTAAATTTTTATTTTTCCTTTAAAGAAACATTGTAAGACTTATGGATCCACTATTACTCTTAGTCCGTGTAAAGTGCAAACGACGTGTACCTTGATACAGATTCAGTCGTTGATTTAAGGGTAGAATGATAGATAATGAATACATATGAATACTATCACAACGTTGCCACAACGTTTGAAAGAAGTGTACACACTACACAAATAATGATTTATTTTCTGTATGTTTCATCAAGTCAACTATTCTTCTAATTTGTTTGTTGCATATGTTTAATAAACAAATAAATCATCACACCACTTAGATATCTTATATTCATAAAAAGAGAAGTTTAATAAAGCCTCATCAAGACAGCTACTATTTCTGTTTCCTTGACTGATTTGTTAAACAAGTAATAATGGACTTGATCATTTTCCACACATTATATAGGTAGCTTTTATGCATAAACGAGGGATTCAGTAAACTAAAATTCATCAAGACGGCTTTCTTTCTGTCTCACTGGTTGTTATGATAAACAAATAATAAATGACCTTTGATCAAAATCCACACATCATATATTCACCTTTCAATCATAAAAGAGATGTTCAATAAAGTTTCATCAAGACAACTATTAATCCTGTCTCCTTGGTTGATTTTATAAACAAATAATGGTCTTGATCAGCTTCCAAAAATACATTGTAGGTGCCTTACATTCATTAACGAGGTGTTCAATAAACTAAGTTTCGTCGACAGTTTTCCTTTCTGTTTCCTTGGTTGATTTAATAAACGAATAATGGTCTCGATCTTTTTCCATACATCATACAGGTACTTTTCATCCGTAAGAAGGTTGAGTAAAGATTCATCAAAACAATGATTCAATCTGTATCCTAAGTTGGTTTGATAAACAATTAATAGTGGTTTTGATCATTGTCCATACATCGAATGTTTCATTCACAAAAGAGGTGATCAATATATAGTTTCAAGTTGACAGCTTTTCATTCTGTTCCCTTGTTTTACTGATTAGATAAGCAGAGATGTTTTGATCATATTTACTCACAACCTATACATCTTTCATTCATGAATGAGGTTGATCAATTAACAGCTCACATTTTTCCACTCAGCTTGGGTACCCTTCTCTCTAACTTGAAGACGGAGCTTCACACCAAGCAATTTTATTCTTGTAACTTTATTTTGTTCCTTCCTGAGCTCGAAGGCATCTCTATCCAGCAGGTACCTCTGCCGTTTCATTTCTGCGGGTAGATCCGTTTTGATCCTCAACAAAGGATAAACGAGGGGTGGATCACTCGGTAGCTGATCTCCATCTTTTCTTGCCATTTTCTTCACTCTTTGTTGATACGCATGGAATACCACATCGCGATCTATCATTGAGCTAAAACGGATAATGATGGGATCCGCGCCAGCTTGATACTGATCATTTCCTTGTGGGGCACGACGGGGCAATCGATGAATATTTGCAAGAGGGATATCACGTGTAATTCCAAAATCACTGAAGATTTGTTTCGCAAGACCAAGAACATTTTTCTCCCTTTTCTTGCTTGACGCCATATAGCAATAAGTTCATTTTCCTGTCGTGTATCTCAAGAGCTAACATCTTCTCTTTCAACTCTCTTTCAAGCCTCTTATAATCATCTTTCATGTTTGGTAGCGATTCATTTTCTCTAATGTTGAATTTCAGTGGTCAATTGCCAAATTTATTGGGTAAGAAAATGAAACATAATAAATTCGCCGCTTGGTCGCTTCGCTGCCTCGCTTGCATCATAATGTAGATACGTTTGGGCACTCGAAAGGGGGGGGGGCGCAACTTCATTGTTTGCCCCGGGCGCCATAATGCCTAGATAGGCCACTGGTGCATCGGTGACAATAACGTTGTTTGAAATCTGATAAACCTTACAAAGTTGAGTTGTAGCAAGCATTGGGGTTCCTGTTGAGTCATCTGATTCGTAAAAAGTCCTACTAACTAACGTAAATTGAATTACAGTGGCCATTACATCATGACATTTGAAATCTACCATTAGAGAAAATCAGACTCATAGAAAAAGAACAATCGCGAGACTTTACTATAAGAGTGGTTATTTTTTTGCATCGATGTTAGCACCAGTGTCGTACATTATTATTCCAAACTATAATTCATCACATCATTTTAGGATACTGAAAACAATAATTATTGATCTTAAAAGAGGATGAGAAGACGGGATAAAAAAAACATGACGAATTTTGGACCTCTGCAAGTCGACTTGTTTGAAGACAAGAAGAGATGAGGAGTTATTGAAATTCGGCAAGACTCATTGTATGTGATGATAAGACGATGGAGTAATTTTCTGCCGAGCAAGTGTCATCTATGCAGAGCATATTACTGTGGAGCAATTTGTCGGTGGAGCAGGAACCATTGCATGTAATCCAAATTTACGATATTCTATCTATTTTGTAATAGAGTGTTGGGGGTGAAGGGAAGGGTGTGTATGTGCGGTTCCATGGCAATTGCTCCCAAGGAAACCTAACACTAATGGGGTGTTGCAAGATTGCAAGTTGCAACTGATTGTCACTGGCCAATCAAAATCATTGTTGTATGTATGTCTTCTTAAAAAGGCGGACCCTGAGCCAATTAGAATGGTTGTTTCAAAATTAGCAATTATTTGCAATTGATTGCAACTTTCTTGCAACACCCCATAAGACTACCGGCAGCGGAGTGTTTTTTTTAAGTCGGGGAGCACCAGCGAGAAGGCGCACTTACAAAAGCTGAACACAAGAAATATATAGCTTACATTCTATTTAAAACACTTTTAAAGGGCAATTTTGACATACCACAGTATTTTTCTTTTAATCTTTGTTTGATAATTACTAATTTGCAGTTTACTCTGATTATTCATTTTTTTTTTGAACGCCATGGTATTTGAAGTATTTAGAGTGACCTATAATGATAAAGGTTAGCTTTCAAATTCATTTTATGATGTCGATGGAACAATTGTCACCGGTTCAAGTGTCGTGTCTTCGGAATATATTTCGGCAGAGAAATTGTCGGCGAGGCAGTTGTCTGTCACATGATGAATTGCCGTATTTTCGGAGCATAATTCGGCAGAGCAAATGTCAGCATTTCGGAGCATATGTCGGCGGAATATATGTCGACAAAGTAATTGTCGGCGGAGCAACTGTCAGCGGAGCATATGTCGGCGGAGCAATCGTCCCGGAGCAATTGTCGCGGAGCACTTGTCTCACTTTTCGGAGCAGTTGTCGGCGGAGCATTTTATCGGCGGAGCATATGTCGTGTCACCATTCGATCACATATCTGTCAAACATGAAGCTGTTTGGGCACCTGGCTTGCCGTCCTAAGCTATTTTCTTTCTACTAGCGAACGAAATGTCACCGAAATACAATGACTTTTATAATGTACATTTTCCTGCAGAATTTCAGGATAGTGGGACGACTGGCTGCCCAAATATAATGATATTTGGGCATCTCGCTGCTAGAAAAGGAGTGCTTGCTGCCATTCTAGATTTATGAGTGAGAAAAAGATTGGAATTCTGTATACTGACAAAAATCAGGGGTGCTGCAGCACCGCCAGTACCCCGGCTCAGAGGGGCCTGTGTGCGCCGAGTATAATCATCAGTATTTCAGATTTCAGTCTACTACTGCATAAATAAAATCATAATATGAAGAAGGTGAAGATGGGATGGGAAAATAACTTATTCTGATGGATGCTGTGTTATCCTTCATAACAATCAGGGGGTGCTGCAGCACCCCCACCCAAATTAAGCCCTCTTGGGTGTGCTCCACACCCCCTCAAAAATTCCCGGGGCACCCCTAGCATCCCCGGCTCCCAGGGTGCTTGACTAAATGCATGTACAGCGGATGAATTTGATTTTGGGGATAATTTCAGCTATAATCGAGATGCTATTGACTTATTTTTCAATTTAAGAATCAAAACGAGGCATTTGAATTCGTCACTGGGGCTAGTTAGGTGGTCTGTCAATGCATGGTTAAAAATCATTGTCACCTTCCTCATGTTCCTTTTAAAAAAATTTAGCTGCAACATACTAGAAGTTCAACGAAAATCGTCATCGATGACGACCACCTAATTATTTAGATTTTGTCTCCTTGACTGAATATGCTTTTTTAAACTTACGTTTAGTCACCACCATCGCAATGCATATTGATATGCAGATCAGTATTAATGCAAAAACAATCCATAATATCCACAGTCCTGGAGGGTTGTGTAGGTCGTTCATGTCGGTGCCTGTGTGATAAACAAGACATTAGCATTGTAAGAATATTATTCTACTGAAAATATTAAGGCATTCTGATCTGAAATAATATTGTAAAAATGAATGTCTGCCAAAGGCTTGTTTATATAAGTATTTGTTTTCAAAGAAAATACACGTCTCTTT
>JAPZVO010000085.1:75559-86287 GCA_029962745.1 Echinometra lucunter
AGTAGTTTGGGAAAGAGAGGGTTGGGTCAAGTAACTGTGTAATTATTTTCTTCCATTTGAAATGTCAATTTATTCCCTATGCACCACCCCCCCCCCCAAAAAAAAAAACCCTGGCGCCACCCCTGATTTGTCATGTATCTCTGATATTTCATTTGAGAATGGGATCTTTTAATTTTGTGTATTTGCATTTTGTGATATATTTCTTGTGGGGCACTATTAAAGTTTTCAAATAGCTCTCATTGCCTAAAAATTAGAAAATGAGAATTTTAATGTCTCTATTTCAAAAAAAATATTCTGTACTTGATCTGTTCCAGAAAGTCACCCAACTCATCCATTTCAACAAGCAGCTTATCAAAGCTTGACCACATCATCATTTCAAGACACTTCCAGAAAGAACACATTTGCACATGCACAATCATACACCACAGAAACATGGCCGTACGCAGACATTTTTTCCGGGGGGGGGGGGGGCAAAATGCGTAAAAATTTTCGAAGAAGCTCAAAAGCGAGTGAGCGAAGTGACCAAGCTGGTCATGAGAGCACTTTTTTTTATAAGTGTAACTGAAAGATTTGGTGCACACTTTTTTGTGGATTTTGTGAGGATTTTCAGTAAAAAAATGCAAATTTTCAAAATTTCAGGGGGCGAATGGCAACCTCCCCCCTGCCCCTCTCCCCCCGCTGCATACAACCATACACAGGAACACATTTCTGTAAAATTTAGAATTTTCAACCAGACATCTTCAAACTATTAGGCAAGTACATACTACATTTTGCTTACACACCACCAGTTTTTTTTTTTCTTGCATCTGCTATATCTATAATGTAATGATGTCATTGTTGGAAGTAAATAAATCATTCATTCATATCATTCTAGCATTTGTTGTACATGTATTTCATCCATATCAAAACAAAACGTAACGAAATGCGATTAACAGTATATACATTACACGTTCAAATTGCCTCCCACTCCCTTAAAAAATAATGAATAAAATAATAAGATAAGGAAATAGAGATTTTTTTTTAATTTGAAAAAAACATTAAAAAACAAAACAAGAATGAAAAATCTCTTTTGGGTCTGTATCTGTTACAAATTTTTGGTTGATATTTTGCTGACCATGAAATTCCTTTCTCTGTATTTTTTTTTTCGATTTATTTACATGTATCTAGTACTCAATCATTTTTACTAGCCAAAGCACACTCAATGATTTCTACAATGGATCACAATCACTTCATGAAAATTGAAAATATGAATCACTGATCTTTCACTTGCTAAACTAAGAAGAAAATTCATTATGCATGACAATGGTGCTGAATTTATCAACCGTCCAACTTTCTAAAATACATACTATGTATGACAATTGAATAGAAAATGTAACATGTATATCATCACTGAACTTGTACTACTAATTTCTTTATAAATAAGTGTTTAACAGCATAATCTAAAGTAGAAAATGTCCTGTATATATACCCCAATCTTTCACTTTTCACTTGCCAAACTTTAAAAGATACGTGTTAAAAACAAGGGTAAAGCATTAAATGCAGCACACACTAGTATATTAACTTAATTGCATGTGTACATTCAAATATAAGAGAATAAAACACTGTCCTGCTTTGACATTATTATCATAATCATGATCATTATTATCATTATTATCATTATTATCATTATTATCATTATCACTCTCATTATCATTCTCATTATTATCATTATCATTATTATCACTATTACTATTATTATCATCATCATTATTCATTTGACTAGACTAAAAACAAAAGCACAGGTACAATACATCAATAGCATCAGATAAATACATAATAAGAATGAAAGAACATGTAAAAAAGATTAGTGAGCAGCAAGTGGTTCAGGATGCACAAAAGTGAAGTACAGCACTGTTGCCCAGAGGCACGTGCCCCCACACTTGCTACTCCCAAGATATACACGATAAAACTTTCATACATAAAATATAGTACATAATGATGAGAGTTATACCAATAAATAGTAGATAAATTAAGCTTACTCATTAAAAACTGATATAAAAAATTGAATTAAAATGCTAAGTACAAAATCTGTCCCTTGAATATTTAGACAAAGTTGTAATGTGAGTTGCATGCAATAAGCAAAGCTATTCTATAATCATAATCACATAGCCAATGCTGCAGATAGTAGAAATGCACTGCTCTCTTTGTGTTGTTGTTGTTGGTGTTGTAATTATGTGTTTTATTTGCTTTCCAATTACACATGTTCACAATATTTACATGTTATTGGTAATAATTTGACAAAGATCCAGTATACTTCACCATGTCTTCAGTTTGGCTGCTGCCTTACAATAAAAAAAAAAAAATAATGATAATAATAATAATAACAAACACCGCTGATTGAGTGTTATATTGGCTTCGCACAAGAATTATATGTAAAAATTGCCTGCAAGTGAGGAAGAAGCTTCCAATCCCTCTACATTTCTTACATACTTAAAGACATCTCTGTTAATATAGTCATACTAAAAGTTTTTGGTTCCAATTATCCTCTTCTCAATTACATCTCAACAAAGTACTTCATAACTACAATGATATTGCCAGTCTGCTGGGTTCTATTTCTCTTTGGTTTGCTTGCTGAACATCCTGGAACAATTGCATTGGCATGGTCTGGATCTGGAGGATCAATGTGTGAATACCTACAGGTTACATGGAAAACAATGAAAGAAGCAGAGGGGAAAACAATAAATATGTAAATAAAAAGAAAAACAAAAACAAAATCTTAATTCATTCTCCACGCTGTTCTTACAACCTATTTTCATTTTGAAATAATCAAGTCTCATTGCAATTTCATTCCTAAATGTACCGATATCAACAGGAAAATGGAAAAAAACTAGATGAATCTTCGACCACGCGTGGTCGAACTTTATGCCTCCGCCATTACCAAATCAGAAATAAATGGCACTTCATGTTGACTTATTTTTATTTATACAATGACATCACTGACCTTGACCTTTGACCTTGTGACCACCAAATCTGAGAGCATTGCCCTTTCCATATGCATACATGAGCCAAGTTTGTTGAACTGTCAAATGGTTACTGAGTTATCACAAGAACAAACCATTTCTATGTACATAATGACCTCTATGACCTTTGACCTTTGACCTTGAGACTCCAAAATCTAATCAGATCATTGTCCCTCCCATATGCATACCTGTGCCAAGTTTGAGGTTGATCGGTCAAATGGTTCTTAAGTTATCGTGAGAACGAGCCATTTTTATGTGTATTATTACCTCTATGACCTTGAACTTGGACCTTGAGACTCCAAAATCTAATCAGATCATTGTCCCTCCCATATGCATACATGAGAGAAGTTTGAGATTGATCGTTCAAATGGTTAATGAGTTATGGTGAAAACAAACCATTTCTATGTACATAATGACCTCTATGACCTTTGACCTTTGACCTTGTGACCCCAAAATCTAATCAGATCATTGTCCTTCCCATATGCATACCTGTGCCAAGTTTGAGGTTGATCGGTCAAATGGTTCTTAAGTTATCGTGAGAACGAGCCATTTTTATGTGTATTATTACCTCTATGACCTTGACCTTGAACCTTAAGACTCCAAAATCTAATCAGATCATTGTCCCTCCCATATGCATACATGAGCCAAGTTTGAAGTTGATCTGTCAAACGGTTCTTAAGTTATCGCGAGAACGAAAACGGGACGGACGGACGGACGGACGGACGGACGACCCGAAAACATAATGCCTCCGGCAACCACCTACGGTGGGCGGAGGCATAAAAATCTATCTATCATGATGTCTGTCTCATTCAATCAGCTACAAAAGCAAAATGGGAAGTATAGTACACTGTATGCTTTATTTTGAATTCATGTTATCAAATAAATTGATAAGCTTCATGGTTATTTACCAGAGCAGACTGTTATTTGTTTTCAATGAATGTGAGATTAAATTGTTTCAAATCCATGACTGGGACAACAGAATCAATCTAATTCATGCTGAACCAAACTAATTAAATTCACTACAGCAGAATTTATTTTTATCCACTATTGTGAATTACATGAACCAATAATGGATCAACAGTACTAATTATAAAAACTGGTCACAGGGATTATATTAATTTATCTTCAGTCATTCACAGAAATTACAGAACAGCAAATCATATAGAATTAATCTAATTTTCAATATTACTCTCTGCAGAAAAATTGGATACCACTAAAAATAATAAGCAAGCTACTTACAACATGCACAATTCATGTGCCCCTACTGAAATATCATATTTCTGTATGGTACATGTATAGGGTTGGAAGAGATGCTTCATGATAACATGCAGATGCTAGAATTATAATGATTTCAACCTGCCTTTGACATCTTAGACTGACTTTCGCTCAAATAAAACAGGAATATTCCACTAACTCACATATTGGACTACCTTTAGCGACCAATAAGACTTCCGGTCTGCGACCAATAAGACTTCCGGTCTGCGTTAGCACACTAAATACGGGAATTTCGGGCTATGGTGTCTGTGAAAAAAACGATGAAAAATGAAAAGCGGACTGTTGCTAATATAGCAGAATTAAGTTGCGTCAAATTTAAGCATAACAAATGCTCTCTAATGTGGTATATTCTAGAGCTTTTTTTTTTTTTTTTTTAAAGATTGAACAGGCCTATACGAAGTAGACGTTCAACTTTTCGGGGCTAAATGTGGCAAGTGTTATGTATGCATGTTATAGTGCAATTATTATATATATTCATACAAAATGAATCAGTAAAATGTATTTCAATATGGAATTTGCCCACACATGTGCTTAAACGTTAAATGCAGATAAAAGTATTTAAATGTCGGTTTAATATAGATTTCAAACAAGCTTGTTCGTTGACGAAAGAACATTCAAGCACGATGTTTTAAAGGTATGGTACGACATTGTAAATGAATAATGGTATACATGAGGTAAAAACTGAAGAGTTGTTCTTTACTGTTATATAAGTGGCACACCGAAACTTTTTTTCTGGACCTATTTCATTATAAAATTAGGGGTCAAACCGGCAATATACACACAATGTTCGTTGATTCTCGCCATAAAATGACAAAACGCATTTTCAAATTCATGGCATATGAAAAGTATCGTATGACATTTTAACTAAATAATGGTATACATGAGGTAAAAGCTGAAGAGTTGCTCTTTACTCTCATATACGTGGCATGCTGAAAGTTTTTGTCTGGACCTTACTGTTGCAAATTGATTTCAGGGGTCAAACCGGCAAAATACACCGATTCCGCACAATGTTCGCTGATTCATATACCCGAAAATGACCCAGAATTCATTTTTATGTTCAAGGGCTTTGAAAAGTATCGTATGACATTTTAACTAAATAATGGTATACATGAGGTAAAAGCTGAAGAGTTGCTCTTTACTGTCATATAGGTGGCATGCCGAAAGTTTTTGTCTGGACCTTACTATTGCAAATTGATTTCAGGGGTCAAACCGGCAAAATACACCGATTCCGCACAATGTTCGCTGATTCTTAGCTTCAAATGACAGAATTCGTTTTTATGTTCTAGGGCTTTGAAAAGTATCGTATGACATTTTAACCCATAGAGGTTTACATGAGGTAAGAGCTGAAGAGTTGCTCTTTACTCTCATATAGGTGGCATGCTGAAAGTTTTTGTCTGGACCTTACTATTGCAAATTGATTTCAGGGGTCAAACCGGCAAAATACACCGATTCCGCACAATGTTCGCTGATTCTTAGCTTCAAATGACAGAATTCGTTTTTATGTTCAAGGGCTTTGAAAAGTATCGTATGACATTTTAACTAAATAATGGTATACATGAGGTAAAAGCTGAAGAGTTGCTCTTTACTCTCATATAGGTGGCATGCCGAAAGTTTTTGTCTGGACCTTACTGTTGCAAATTGATTTCAGGGGTCAAATCGGCAAAATACACCGATTCCGCACAATGTTCGCTGATTCATATACCCGAAAATGACAGAATTCATTTTTATGTTCAAGGGCTTTGAAAAGTATCGTACGACAATTTAACTAAATAATGGTATACATGAGGTAAAAGCTGAAGAGTTGCTCTTTACTCTCATATAGGTGGCATGCCGAAAGTTTTTGTCTGGACCTTACTGTTGCAAATTGATTTCAGGGGTCAAACCGGCAAAATACACCGATTCCGCACAATGTTCGCTGATTCTTAGCTTCAAATGACAGAATTCATTTTTATGTTCAAGGGCTTTGAAAAGTATCGTATGACATTTTAACTAAATAATGGTATACATGAGGTAAGAGCTGAAGAGTTGCTCTTTACTCTCATATAGGTGGCATGCTGAAAGTTTTTGTCTGGACCTTACTGTTGCAAATTGATTTCAGGGGTCAAACCGGCAAAATACACCGATTCCGCACAATGTTCGCTGATTCATATACCCGAAAATGACAGAATTCATTTTTATGTTCTAGGGCTTTGAAAAGTATCGTATGACATTTTAACTAAATAATGGTATACATGAGGTAAAAGCTGAAGAGTTGCTCTTTACACTCATATAGGTGGCATGCTGAAAGTTTTTGTCTGGACCTTACTGTTGCAAATTGATTTCAGGGGTCAAACCGGCAAAATACACTGATTCCGCACAATGTTCGCTGATTCATATGCCCGAAAATGACCCAGAATTCATTTTTATGTTCAAGGGCTTTGAAAAGTATCGTATGACATTTTAACTAAATAATGGTATACATGAGGTAAAAGCTGAAGCGTTGCTCTTTACTCTCATATAGGTGGCATGCTGAAAGTTTTTGTCTGGACCTTACTGTTGCAAATTGATTTCAGGGGTCAAACCGGCAAAATACACCGATTCCGCACAATGTTCGCTGATTCTTAGCTTCAAATGACAGAATTCATTTTTATGTTCAAGGGCTTTGAAAAGTATCGTATGACATTTTAACTAAATAATGGTTTACATGAGGTAAGAGCTGAAGAGTTGCTCTTTACTCTCATATAGGTGGCATACTGAAAGTTTTTGTCTGGACCTTACTGTTGCAAATTGATTTCAGGGGTCAAACCGGCAAAATACACCGATTCCGCACAATGTTCGCTGATTCTTAGCTTCAAATGACAGAATTCGTTTTTATGTTCTAGGGCTTTGAAAAGTATTGTATGACATTTTAACTAAATAATGGTATACATGAGGTAAAAGCTGAAGAGTTGCTCTTTACTCTCATATAGGTGGCATGCCGAAAGTTTTTGTCTGGACCTTACTGTTGCAAATTGATTTCAGGGGTCAAACCGGCAAAATACACCGATTCCGCACAATGTTCGCTGATTCATATACCCGAAAATGACCCAGAATTCATTTTTATGTTCAAGGGCTTTGAAAAGTATCGTATGACATTTTAACTAAATAATGGTATACATGAGGTAAAAGCTGAAGAGTTGCTCTTTACTCTCATATAGGTGGCATGCCGAAAGTTTTTGTCTGGACCTTACTGTTGCAAATTGATTTCAGGGGTCAAATCGGCAAAATACACCAATTCCGCACAATGTTCGCTGATTCTTAGCTTCAAATGACAGAATTCATTTTTATGTTCAAGGGCTTTGAAAAGTATCGTACGACAATTTAACTAAATAATGGTATACATGAGGTAAAAGCTGAAGAGTTGCTCTTTACTCTCATATAGGTGGCATGCCGAAAGTTTTTGTCTGGACCTTACTGTTGCAAATTGATTTCAGGGGTCAAACCGGCAAAATACACCGATTCCGCACAATGTTCGCTGATTCTTAGCTTCAAATGACAGAATTCATTTTTATGTTCAAGGGCTTTGAAAAGTATAGTATGACATTTTAACTAAATAATGGTATACATGAGGTAAGAGCTGAAGAGTTGCTCTTTACTGTCATATACGTGTAGGCGGCATGCTGAAAGTTTTGTCTGGAGCTTTTTGTTTTAAAAATGAAATCAGGGGGCAAACTGGCAATATGCCCTAATTCCGAATCCATTAGGTTGATTTGTTTTCGTGGTGGGGGAAGGGGTGATTGATTCTGCCTTTCCTTTTAGAGGGAACAAATCGACCGATTGAGGGGAAAGGGTGCGGGGTTCAAACGAGAAGAATCAACTGAGCGAAATATTATTCTAGATCTAATCTACTGTCTCCCCAACACAAGGAGTTGTTTTGACAATATCGCATCGGTTTCTTTTTCTTTGTAGCTGACATTTCATTTCAGAGTATGCACCACCCTGTTTCTTTATTTGTTGAGCAAGCCAAAAGTTCCAAGTTCTCGCTGAAGAAGTGTTGTTTTGTCAAAAAATGGAGTTCGCCCACTTGACCGAAGGTCCGTGAGACCGAGGGCCCGCGACGGTGGCGTAGACAGGTTCTTACTCGGGGGGGGGGGGGTCATAAGTGCGAGCAAGCGTAGCGAGCGCAAGGCCGCGGAACCGCGGGGGGGGGGGGGGGGGGGCTGCAGCCCCTCACCTTTTTGAGTAGACACATAGGCCCCTGTACAAAAATCCGGAAGTGATTTTTTTTTGGTTTGTACATGCAGCACCTTCACTTTCAAAAACGTTCCGCGGCTTCTGGAGCGAGTTCTAGAAAGGAGAAGAAGAAGAAAAAAAAACCCCTGCTAATTACGGTTGTGGGAGACAATGCCCGAATGAAAAAGGGATACTATCAGAAAACAAAAAGGGCATTAAGTGCCCTTAGCTTACATGAACAGATGCAGAAATTGGACATACTAGAAAGGAAAAGGGGCAGTTATCAGAAGTAAATGAGGGCATGTATCAGATTTCAAATTGGGCACTTATCAGGGGTGAAAAGGGGCACTCTGCAAAAGAGAAATTGCACTGTGAAAAACGAAAAGAGGTAGTGAAAGGGGGATAATAATCCCATTGTAAAAGGGACATTCATCTAAAGTGTAAAAGGCACATTTCTCAGAAGGGAAAGTTCAGAGCGCTATTAAAAGGGAGAGGCATAAAAGAGCGCATTGCTGTAGAATTTAAGAAGGTTAACTTATCTGAAACAAAAAGGGGCACTTATTAGAAAGCGAAAGGGCACATGATCAACAAAGAAAATGGGCCCTTCTAAGATAAAAGGGCACTGAACAGGTTTGAAAGGGGGTATTTTTGTTGGGTAAAAAGGGGCACATTTTGGATGCTTCGAAGAGTGAGGGGCACTGTGCCCCCACCCCCCCCCCCTGGGAGCACCGCCTCTGTAAATAGAAGTTATACGCACCGTGACAAACGAATATAGAATAGGGACTGACACAAATTATTGCATATTTGCATCACGCTATTTATCTTTTAAAAAAAATTTGTTGTTACACCACTTCCGAAAAACTGTGACGGCACCGATATTAACCCAAAGTCATATAAATAACTACATAAATCAGAATAATGATCGATATAGTTATGATAGTAATCGTCATTTCAGTCACATTAACGATAATGATGATGATGATGATGATGGTGATAATTATTATCATTATCATAAGCATAATAACAATACATTACTAATTATTATTATTGTATTATTGTACATGTCATCCCCCACGTCGTGAGGTGGGGGATGCATACCCCTCAACCCCCCCCCCCCCCCTCTGTCTACGCCCCTGGCCCGTGAGACCGAAGGATCGCGAGGCCGACTTTTTCGTATCGTATTTTCTTTCATCACAAATAATGCGCTATCGGTATATAGAATAATTATGTCTCCTTTATGTTTGGTCCCCGTTTCCAGATTTCCTACACCTTCCATTAAAACTTTCCCTTTCTCTTTAATACTTATGAATGGATAATAATATTCTTTGATTTATTTTTTAACTTAGACTGAATACTCAGGCCTCTTATTCCTTATCGATTTTCTAAAAAACCTCGCTTCATAAATTATGATAGCAATCAAGTTGCTATTAATAATATAGGGCCCACTTTTGACCCATTACTCTCATTCTTTAAAAAAAAAAACTTAAACTGAAATACCTACAACTCTTATTCCGTATTAATATTCTAAAGTTGCTTTCGATACTTCTCTCGATTAACACTTGATAAAGGAAATATCTTTAACTGTTTAAAGAGTGAAACTTCGTATTTCAAATCTACAACATCACGATATACAAGGTATTGCGGTGAAGAGGGGTCTATGACGCCACCTTCCTAAAATTTCTTGTATGAGAGAGAGCGTAATGAAACTTATGGCTCACCCATACTCCTCTAACAAGGCTTATAACTTGGCAAACCACTGAATATATTAAAATTTTACAAATTATTTGCTACCTTTTTTTTTTTCAATTTCCACAATGTAAGAGGCGTAAGCATCCCCATTGCGATAAATGCTATTGGTGTTTTTTTTTTGTTTTTTTTTTTGTAAAATATTTGTAATTGCAGCTCATGCTGCGAGACAATTTTGTTTTCCTTCGGATCTATAGAAAGACGACAAAGGCATTTTTGCAAACTATTCTAATTCTAATAACCTAATAGGCTACTCAGGCAGAATCTAAAATATTATGCAAGAAACTTGAATTAAAAAAAAATATTCAATGAATAGATGAATGAATAAATGAACGAATGAATGAATGAATAATTGAACAAATGAATTAGTCAAAAGCACAAATTACTTCATTCATTAACAAAATTGATATTATAACCACTGACTTGAATCAAGTTGGTACCTTCTGGGAGAGCCGTTGTCCTAGAGGGTGGTTTCCCTAGCAAGTAGTTGTCTGGGGGTAGTTGACAGGGGGTAGTT
>JAPZVO010000085.1:86787-100077 GCA_029962745.1 Echinometra lucunter
TTGTCTAGACTTTACTGTTGCAAATTGATTTCAGGGGTCAAACCGGCGATATACACCGATTTCGCACAATGTTCTCTGATTCATATACCCGAAAATGACAGAAGTCGTTTTTATGTTCAAGGCCTTTGAAAAGTATCGTATGACATTTTAACTAAATAATGACATACATGAGGTAAAAGCTGAAGAGTTGCTCTTTACTCTCATATAGGTGGTATGCCGAAAGTTTTTGTCTGGATCTTACTGTTGCAGATTGATTTCTGGGGTCAAAACGGCGATATAAACCGATTTCGCACAATGTTCGTTGATTCTTAGCTTCTAATGACAGAAGTCGTTTTTATGTTCAAGGGCTATGAAAAGTATCGTATGACATTTTAATTAAATAATGACATACATGAGGTAAAAGCTGAAGAGTTGCTCTTTACTCTCGTATAGGTGGCATGCCGAAAGTTTTTGTCTGGACCTTACTGTTGCAAATTGATTTCAGGGGTCAAACCGGCAAAATTCATCGATTTCGCACAATGTTCAATGAGTCATAATACCCGAAAATGACAAAAGTCGTTTTTATGTTCAAGGGTTTGAAAAGTATCGTATGACATTTTAACTCAATAATGACTTACATGAGGTAAAAGCTGAAGGGTTGCTCTTTACTCTCATATAGGTGGCATGCCGAAAGTTTTTGTCTGGACCTTACTGTTGCAAATTGATTTCAGGGGTCAAACCGGCGATATACACAGATTCCGCACAATGTTCGCTGATTCTTAGCTTGTAATGACAGAATTCGTTTTTATGTTCAAGGGCTTTAAAAAGTATCGTATGACATTTTAACTAAATAATGACTTACATGAGGTAAAAGCTGAAGGGTTGCTCTTTACTGTCATATAGGTGGCATGCCGAAAGTTTTTGTCTGGACCTTACTGTTGCAAATTGATTTCAGGGGTCAAACCGGCGATATACACCGATTTCGCACAATGTTCGCTGATTCTTAGTTTGTAATGACAGAATTCGTTTTTATGTTCAAGGGCTATGAAAAGTATCGTATGACATTTTAATTAAATAATGACATACATGAGGTAAAAGCTGAAGAGTTGCTCTTTACTCTCATATAGGTGGCATGCCGAAAGTTTTTGTCTGGGCCTTACTGTTGCTAATTGATTTCAGGGTCAAACCGGCGATATACACCGATTTCGCACAATGTTCGCTGATTCATATACCCGAAAATGACAGATGTCGTTTTTATGTTCAAGGGCTTTGAAAAGTATCGTATGACATTTTAACTAAATAATGACTTACATGAGGTAAAAGCTGAAGGGTTGCTCTTTACTGTCATATAGGTGGCATGCCGAAAGTTTTTGTCTGGACCTTACTGTTGCAAATTGATTTCAGGGATCAAACCGGCGATATACACAGATTCCGCACAATGTTCGCTGATTCTTAGCTTGTAATGACAGAATTCGTTTTTATGTTCAAGGGCTTTAAAAAGTATCGTATGACATTTTAACTAAATAATGACATACATGAGGTAAAAGCTGAAGAAGTGCTCTTTACTCTCATATAGGTGGCATGCCGAAAGTTTTTGTCTGGACCTTACTGTTGCAAATTGATTTCAGGGGTCAAACCGGCGATATACACCGATTTCGCACAATGTTCTCTGATTCATATACCCGAACATGACAGAAGTCCTTTTTATTTTCAAGGGCTTTGAAAAGTATGACATTTTAACTAAATAATGACTTACATGAGGTAAAAGCTGAAGAGTTGCTCTTTACTCTCATATAGGTGGCATGCCGAAAGTTTTTGTCTGGATCTTACTGTTGCAAATTGATTTCAGGGGTCAAACCGGCGATATACACAGATTCCGCACAATGTTCGCTGATTCTTAGCTTGTAATGACAGAATTCGTTTTTATGTTCAAGGGCTTTAAAAAGTATCGTATGACATTTTAACTAAATAATGACTTACATGAGGTAAAAGCTGAAGGGTTGCTCTTTACTGTCATATAGGTGGCATGCCGAAAGTTTTTGTCTGGACCTTACTGTTGCAAATTGATTTCAGGGGTCAAACCGGCGATATACACCGATTTCGCACAATGTTCGCTGATTCTTAGTTTGTAATGACAGAATTCGTTTTTATGTTCAAGGGCTATGAAAAGTATCGTATTACATTTTAATTAAATAATGACATACATGAGGTAAAAGCTGAAGAGTTGCTCTTTACTCTCATATAGGTGGCATGCCGAAAGTTTTTGTCTGGGCCTTACTGTTGCTAATTGATTTCAGGGGTCAAACCGGCGATATACACCGATTTCGCACAATGTTCGCTGATTCATATACCCGAAAATGACAGATGTCGTTTTTATGTTCAAGGGCTTTGAAAAGTATCGTATGACATTTTAACTAAATAATGACTTACATGAGGTAAAAGCTGAAGGATTGCTCTTTACTGTCATATAGGTGGCATGCCGAAAGTTTTTGTCTGGACCTTACTGTTGCAAATTGATTTCAGGGGTCAAACCGGCGATATACACAGATTCCGCACAATGTTCGCTGATTCTTAGCTTGTAATGACAGAATTCGTTTTTATGTTCAAGGGCTTTAAAAAGTATCGTATGACATTTTAACTAAATAATGACATACATGAGGTAAAAGCTGAAGAAGTGCTCTTTACTCTCATATAGGTGGCATGCCGAAAGTTTTTGTCTGGACCTTACTGTTGCAAATTGATTTCAGGGGTCAAACCGGCGATATACACCGATTTCGCACAATGTTCTCTGATTCATATACCCGAACATGACAGAAGTCCTTTTTATTTTCAAGGGCTTTGAAAAGTATGACATTTTAACTAAATAATGACTTACATGAGGTAAAAGCTGAAGAGTTGCTCTTTACTCTCATATAGGTGGCATGCCGAAAGTTTTTGTCTGGATCTTACTGTTGCAAATTGATTTCAGGGGTCAAACCGGCGATATACACCGATTCCGCACAATGCTCGCTGATTCATATACCCGAAAATGACAGAAGTCGTTTTTATGTTCAAGGGCTTTGAAAAGTATCGTATGACATTTTAACTAAATAATGACATACATGAGGTAAAAGCTGAAGAAGTGCTCTTTACTGTCATATAGGTGGCATGCCGAAAGTTTTTGTCTGGACCTTACTGTTGCAAATTGATTTCAGGGGTCAAACCGGCGATATACACCGATTTCGCACAATGTTCTCTGATTCATATACCCGAACATGACAGAAGTCCTTTTTATTTTCAAGGGCTTTGAAAAGTATGACATTTTAACTAAATAATGACTTACATGAGGTAAAAGCTGAAGAGTTGCTCTTTACTCTCATATAGGTGGCATGCCGAAAGTTTTTGTCTGGATCTTACTGTTGCAGATTGATTTCTGGGGTCAAAACGGCGATATAAACCGATTTCGCACAATGTTCGTTGATTCTTAGCTTCTAATGACAGAAGTCGTTTTTATGTTCAAGGGCTATGAAAAGTATCGTATGACATTTTAATTAAATAATGACATACATGAGGTAAAAGCTGAAGAGTTGCTCTTTACTCTCATATAGGTGGCATGCCGAAAGTTTTTGTCTGGACCTTACTGTTGCAAATTGATTTCAGGGGTCAAACCGGCAAAATTCATCGATTTCGCACAATGTTCAATGAGTCATAATACCCGAAAATGACAAAAGTCGGTTTTATGTTCAAGGGCTTTGAAAAGTATCGTATGACATTTTAACTCAATAATGACTTACATGAGGTAAAAGCTGAAGGGTTGCTCTTTACTCTCATATAGGTGGCATGCCGAAAGTTTTTGTCTGGACCTTACTGTTGCAAATTGGGTCGGCCGTACATAAGGTTAACTTCTTTTTGGCTGCTACCCTTTCAGTATAATACTTTATTTATATCCATGTCTGATTTATTTAATGTTTGTACTATTTGTATTGTTTTTATACTGAGAAAAATAAATTGAATTGAATTGAATTGAAATTGATTTCAGGGGTCAAACCGGCGATATACACAGATTCCGCACAATGTTCGCTGATTCTTAGCTTGTAATGACAGAATTCGTTTTTTTATGTTCAAGGGCTTTAAAAAGTATCGTATGACATTTTAACTAAATAATGACTTACATGAGGTAAAAGCTGAAGGGTTGCTCTTTACTCTCATATAGGTGGCATGCCGAAAGTTTTTGTCTGGACCTTACTGTTGCAAATTGATTTCAAGGGTCAAACCGGCGATATACACCGATTTTGCACAATGTTCTCTGATTCATATACCCGAAAATGACAGAAGTCGTTTTTATGTTCAAGGGCTTTGAAAAGTATCGTATGACATTTTAATTAAATAATGACATACATGAGGTAAAAGCTGAAGAGTTGCTCTTTACTCTCATATAGGTGGCATGCCGAAAGTTTTTGTCTGGACCTTACTGTTGCAAATTGATTTCAGGGGTCAAACCGGCGATATACACCGATTTCGCACAATGATCTCTGATTCATATACCCAAAAATGACAGATGTCGTTTTTATGTTCAAGGGCTTTAAAAAGTATCGTATGACATTTTAACTAAATAATGACTTACATGAGGTAAAAGCTGAGGAGTTGCTCTTTACTCTCATATAGGTGGCATGCCGAAAGTTTTTGTCTGGACCTTACTGTTGCAAATTGATTTCAGGGATCAAACCGGCGATTTACACCGATTTCGCACAATGTTCGCTGATTCTTAGCTTGTAATGACAGAATTCGTTTTTATGTTCAAGTGCTTTGAAAAGTATCGTATGACATTTAAAATAAATAATGACTTACATGAGGTAAAAGCTGAAGAGTTGCTCTTTACTCTCATATAGGTGGCATGCCGAAAGTTTTTGTCTGGACCTTACTGTTGCAAATTGATTTCAGGGGTCAAACCGGCGATATACACCGATTTCGCACAATGTTCGCTGATTCTTAGTTTGTAATGACAGAATTCGTTTTTATGTTCAAGGGCTATGAAAAGTATCGTATGACATTTTAATTAAATAATGACATACATGAGGTAAAAGCTGAAGAGTTGCTCTTTACTCTCATATAGGTGGCATGCCGAAAGTTTTTGTCTGGACCTTACTGTTGCAGATTGATTTCAGGGGTCAAACCGGCGATATACACCGATTTCGCACAATGTTCGCTGATTCTTAGTTTGTAATGACAGAATTCGTTTTTATGTTCAAGGGCTATGAAATGTATCGTATGACATTTTAACTAAATAATGACTTACACGAGGTAAAAGCTGAAGAGTTGCTCTTTACTCTCATATAGGTGGCATGCCGAAAGTTTTTGTCTGGACCTTACTGTTGCAAATTGATTTCAGGGGTCAAACCGGCAAAATTCATCGATTTCGCACAATGTTCAATGAGTCATAATACCCGAAAATGACAAAAGTCGTTTTTATGTTCAAGGGCTTTGAAAAGTATCGTATGACATTTTAACTCAATAATGACTTACATGAGGTAAAAGCTAAGGGTTGCTCTTTACTCTCATATAGGTGGCATGCCGAAAGTTTTTGTCTGGACCTTACTGTTGCAAATTGATTTCAGGGGTCAAACCGGCGATATACACCGATTTCGCACAATGTTCGCTGATTCTTAGTTTGTAATGACAGAATTCGTTTTTATGTTCAAGGGCTATGAAAAGTATCGTATGACATTTTAATTAAATAATGACATACATGAGGTAAAAGCTGAAGAGTTGCTCTTTACTCTCATATAGGTGGCATGCCGAAAGTTTTTGTCTGGGCCTTACTGTTGCAAATTGATTTCAGGGGTCAAACCGGCGATATACACCGATTTCGCACAATGTTCGCTGATTCATATACCCGAAAATGACAGAAGTCGTTTTTATGTTCAAGGGCTTTGAAAAGTATCGTATGACATTTTAACTAAATAATGACTTACACGAGGTAAAAGCTGAAGAGTTGCTCTTTACTCTCATATAGGTGGCATGCCGAAAGTTTTTGTCTGGACCTTACTGTTGCAGATTGATTTCAGGGGTCAAACCGGCGATATACACCGATTTCGCACAATGTTCGCTGATTCTTAGTTTGTAATGACAGAATTCGTTTTTATGTTCAAGGGCTATGAAAAGTATCGTATGACATTTTAACTAAATAATGACTTACACGAGGTAAAAGCTGAAGAGTTGCTCTTTACTCTCATATAGGTGGCATGCCGAAAGTTTTTGTCTGGACCTTACTGTTGCAAATTGATTTCAGGGGTCAAACCGGCAAAATTCATCGATTTCGCACAATGTTCAATGAGTCATAATACCCGAAAATGACAAAAGTCGTTTTTATGTTCAAGGGCTTTGAAAAGTATCGTATGACATTTTAACTCAATAATGACTTACATGAGGTAAAAGCTGAGGAGTTGCTCTTTACTCTCATATAGGTGGCATGCCGAAAGTTTTTGTCTGGACCTTACTGTTGCAAATTGATTTCAGGGGTCAAACCGGCGATTTACACCGATTTCGCACAATGTTCGCTGATTCTTAGTTTGTAATGACAGAATTCGTTTTTATGTTCAAGGGCTATGAAAAGTATCGTATGACATTTTAACTAAATAATGACTTACACGAGGTAAAAGCTGAAGAGTTGCTCTTTACTCTCATATAGGTGGCATGCCGAAAGTTTTTGTCTGGACCTTACTGTTGCAAATTGATTTCAGGGGTCAAACCGGCAAAATTCATCGATTTCGCACAATGTTCAATGAGTCATAATACCCGAAAATGACAAAAGTCGTTTTTATGTTCAAGGGCTTTGAAAAGTATCGTATGACATTTTAACTCAATAATGACTTACATGAGGTAAAAGCTGAGGAGTTGCTCTTTACTCTCATATAGGTGGCATGCCGAAAGTTTTTGTCTGGACCTTACTGTTGCAAATTGATTTCAGGGATCAAACCGGCGATTTACACCGATTTCGCACAATGTTCGCTGATTCTTAGCTTGTAATGACAGAATTCGTTTTTATGTTCAAGGGCTTTGAAAAGTATCGTATGACATTTAAAATAAATAATGACTTACATGAGGTAAAAGCTGAAGAGTTGCTCTTTACTCTCATATAGGTGGCATGCCGAAAGTTTTTGTCTAGACTTTACTGTTGCAAATTGATTTCAGGGGTCAAACCGGCGATATACACCGATTTCGCACAATGTTCTCTGATTCATATACCCGAAAATGACAAAAGTCGTTTTTATGTTCAAGGGCTTTGAAAAGTATCGTATGACATTTTAACTCAATAATGACTTACATGAGGTAAAAGCTGAGGAGTTGCTCTTTACTCTCATATAGGTGGCATGCCGAAAGTTTTTGTCTGGACCTTACTGTTGCAAATTGATTTCAGGGATCAAACCGGCGATTTACACCGATTTCGCACAATGTTCGCTGATTCTTAGCTTGTAATGACAGAATTCGTTTTTATGTTCAAGGGCTTTGAAAAGTATCGTATGACATTTAAAATAAATAATGACATACATGAGGTAAAAGCTGAAGAGCTGCTCTTTACTCTCATATAGGTGGCATGCCGAAAGTTTTTGTCTGGACCTTACTGTTGCAAATTGATTTCAGGGGTCAAACCGGCAAAATTCACAGATTCCGCATAATGTTCAATGATTCATGTGGACCTACTCGAAAATGACAAAGGTCGTTTTTATTTCCAAGGGCTTTGAAAAGTATCGTATGATCGTATCTTTCTTTTCTAATTCACGCTTCATCTTTTTTATTCATTTCTTTTCGTAAGAGGGGGGGGGGGGGGGGGGGTGATTGACGGGGAGAGGACTGATACCATAGCCCCCTGGCTACGCGGGTTATTGTTTTCGCCCCTATAAAATAAGGATAACTGCCCCTAGCACAACTCCCGGGGACAACTACCCCGTAGGACTATCACCCTCTAGTACGACTACCAATACCCTCTAGGATGATTACCACGCAGCTAATCACCCGCTAGGGCAACTACCTGCTTGGACAAGTGCCCCCGGACAAGTACCCCCCGTAGGGTAGCCACCCTCTAGGACAACTACCCCCTAGGACAGCGACCCTTTGCGACAACTATCCCCTGTCAACTACACTCTAGACAACTACCCCCAGGGGCAGGTACCCTCCAGGACAACAACCCCCGGTCAACTGCCCCCTACAACTACCCCTAAGGCTACCACACTCTCGACACTACCTACGAACAACTACCCCTAGTCAACTACCCCCTGGGGCTACCACCCTCTAGGAAGACTACCCCCCCCCCCAGCTTTGACAAATACTACCGGACAAGTACCCCGCAGACAAGTACCCCCTAGGGCACCCAACCTCTAGGACAACTACCCCCTAGGAGAACCACTCTTTACGACAACTACCCCCGGTCAAGATCAACTACACTCCAGACAACTACCCCCAGGTGCATGCACCCTTTAGGACAACAACCCCTGGTCAACTACCCCCTATAGACCAATTTCACGTCCGGTTTATGTATTTGGCCCTCTATCGGCGACGCCATTGCTGCGGTGGGCAAGCGCGCTGACCGCGATTGGCTCTGTGTACAAAATGAATGTAAGATATGAGATATGCCCCGATATTGTTCCATTTACTTCATTCTAGATCAATAAAATAAAGCGTGGATATATGGGTAGATGAGGTAAGACAATGGTCATATCTGACGGATGAAGGTATGATGTATTTTTGTACTTTCGATGGTTTTTCAACTTAGTTTTGTCAGTAAAAGTTCGATTGCAGCATAGAAGCCGTAGTAAACGGGAGCTCTAAATCTTATCCTGTTTACAAAGTCATGTTTTCACTCATTAAATTTTACGCCAAAGTACATAATGATAATGTTTCTTGACTTCAAAGTCCTTTCTGCTGATGTTTTTACCCACTGGCGACGAATTCCTTCACATTGCTTACTGAAACCTGTGTAGGGAGTACGGCTTCGCACACAAACAGGCTTCACGAGTCAAAAGCGAGTGAATTTCGCACTCAGTTAGCTTCCAATTTTTAAACTTTCTCTAATTCTTGTGGCATTTGAGCACCGCACAGCTGCGACCTGAACTTCCCTGATAATTTCTCATTGCAAATATTAAAATAAATCTGCATATATTGGTCAAAATAGACAAAAATCGAACGAATGTACATAACGCGCTATTGACTTGTGTACTATAAAAGTTGGAGCGCCCACCGCAGTATGTCGAACTGTGTCGAACAGTCTGCTGCCCTCTTGCGTTATGAAATTGGTCTATACAATTACCCACTAGGGTAACTATCCCCTGTCAACTACCCCCAGACAACTACTTGCTAGGGAAACCACCCTCTATGACAACGGCTCTCCCAGAAGGTACCAACTTAATTCAAGTCAGTGGTTATAATATCAATTTTGTTAATGAATGAAGTAATTTGTGCTTTTGACTAATTCATTTGTTCAATTATTCATTCATTCATTCATCTATTCATTGAATGATTTTTTTTTAAAATCAAGTTTCTTGCATAATATTTTAGCTTCTGCCTGAGTAGCCTATTAGCTTATTGGAATTAGAATAGTTTGCAAAAATGCCTTTGTCGTCTTTCTGTAGATTTGAAGGAAAACAAAATTGTCTCGCAGCATGAGTTGCAATTACAAATATTTTTTTTACATTTTGGAAATTGAAAAAAAAAATGGGTAGCAAATAATTTGTAAAATTTGTAATATATTCAGTGGTTTGCCAAGTTATACGCCTTGTTAGAGGAGTATGGGTGAGCCATAAGTTTCATTACGCTCTCTCTCATACAAGAAATTTTCGGAAGGTGGCGTCATAGACCCCTCTTTACAGCAATACCTTGTATATCGTGTTGTAGATTTGAAATACGAAGTTTCACTCTTCAAAGATATTTTCTTTATCAAGCGTTAATCGAGAGAAGTATCGGAAGCAACTTTAGAAAACTGATACGGAATAAGAGTTGTAGGTATTTCAGTTTAAGTTTTTTTTTTTTTTTTTTGAAGAAAGAGAGTAATGGGTCAAAAGTAGGCCCTATATTATTAATAGCAACTTGATTGCTATCATAATTTATGAAGCAAGTTATTTTAGGAAATTGATAAGGAATAAGAGGCCCCAGTATTTCAGTCTAAGTTAAAAAATAAATCAAAGAATATTATTATTCATTCATAATATTAAAGAGAAACGGAAAGTTTTCATGGAAGGTGTAGGAAATCAGGAAACGGGGACCAAACATAAAGGAGACATAATTATTTTATATTTTTATAGCGCATTGTTTGTGATGAAAGAAAATAAGATACGAAAAACTCGGCCTCGCGAGCCTTCGGTCTCATGGGCCAGGGGCGTAGACAGAAGGGGAGGGGGTGAGGGGTGTGCATCCCTTGTACAATAATATAATAATAATAATTAGTAATGTATTGATTGTTATCATTATGCTTATGATAATAATAATTATCATCATCATCATCATCGTTAATGTGACTGAAATGACGATTACTATCATAACTATATCGATCATTATTCTGATTTATGTAGTTATTTATATGACTTTGGGGTAATTTCGGTGCCGTCACAGTCTTTCTGAAGTGGTGTAACAACAAAATTATGAAAAAAGACAAATAGCGTGATGCAAATATGCAATAATTTCTGTAAGTCCATATTCTATATTCGTTTGTCACGGTGCGTATATCTTCTATTTACAGAGGCGGCGCTCCCGGGGGGGGGGGGAGGGGTGTGGGGGGCACAGTGCCCCCCACTCTTCGAAGCACCCAAAAAGTGCCCCTTTTTACCCAACAAAAATGCCCCCTTTCAATCCTGTTCAGTGCCCTTCTTTTATCTTAGAAGGGCCCATTTTCTTTGTTGATCATGTGCCCTTTCGCTTTCTAATAAGTGCCCCTTTTTGTTTCAGATAATTTAACCTTCTTAAAATCTACAGCAATGCGCTCTTTTATGCCTCTCCTTTTTAATAGCGCTCTGTTCCCTTCTGAGAAATGCGCCTTTTACACTTCAGATGAATGTCCCTTTTAAAATGGGATTATTATCCCCCTTTCACTACCTCTGTTCGTTTTTCACAGTGCAATTTCTCTTCTGCAGACTGCCCCTTTTCACCCCTGATAAGTGCCCATTTGAAATCTGATACGTGCCCTCTGATACATGCCCTTCTGATAACTGCTCCTTTTATTTTCTAGTATGTCCAATTTCTGCATCTGTTCATGTAAGCTAAGGGCACTTAACGCCCTTTTATTTCTAATAGTATCCCTTTTTCATTCGGGCATTGCCTCCCACAATTGTAATTAGAAGGGTTTTTTTTTTTTTCTTTCTTTCTAGAACTCGCTCCAGAAGCCGCAGAACGTTTTTGAAAGTGAAGGTGCTGAATGTACAAACCAAAAAAATCACTTCCGGATTTTTGTACAGGGGCCTATGTGTCAACAGCAAGGTCCAGACAAAAACTTTCGGCATGCCACCTATATGAGAGTAAAGAGTAAAGAGATCTCCTACGTCCACTACATTTTAATCATTTGTCTTGTTTTATTATCGTATTATTTCCCTTTATACGCATTGCAATGTAATGTATATACTTTTTCTTTTTTATGGATGTGAATAAAGTGAATTGAATTGAGTAGCTCTTTAGCTTTTACCTCATGTAAGTCATTATTTAGTTAAAATGTTATACGATACTTTTCAAAGCCCTTGAAAATAAAAACGACCTCTGTCATTTTCGGGTATTATGACTCATTGAACATTGTGCGGAATGGGTGTATTTTGCCGGTTTGACCCCTGAAATAAATTTACAACAGTAGGGTCCAGACAAAAACTTTCGGCATGCTACCTATATGAGAGTAAAGAGCAACTCTTCACCTTTTACCTCATGTAAGTCATTATTTAATTAAAATGTCATACGATACTTTTCAAAGCCCTTGAACACAAAAACGACTTTTGTCATTTTCGGGTATTATGACTCATTGAACATTGTGCGAAATCGATGAATTTTGCCGGTTTGACCCCGGAAATCAATTTGCAACAGTAGGGTCCAGACAAAAACTTTCGGCATGCCACCTACATGAGAGTAAAGAGCAACTCCTCAGCTTTTACCTCATGTAAGTCATTATTTAATTAAAATGTCATACGATACTTTTCAAAGCCCTTGAACACAAAAACGACTTTTGTCATTTTCGGGTATTATGACTCATTGAACATTGTGCGAAATCGATGAATTTTGCCGGTTTGACCCCTGAAATCAATTTGCAACAGTAAGGTTCAGACAAAAACTTTCGGCATGCCACCTATATGAGAGTAAAGAGCAGCTCTTCAGCTTTTACCACATGTATGTCATTATTTATTTAAAATGTCATACGATACTTTTCAAAACCCTTGAACATACAAATGAATTCTGTCATTTGAAGCTAAGAATCAGCGAACATTGTGTGAAATGGGTGTATTTTGCCGGTTTGACCCCTGAAATCAATTTGCAACAGTAGGGTCTTGACAAAAACTTTCAGCATGCCACCTACATGAGAGTAAAGAGCAACTCCTCAGCTTTTACCACATGTATGTCATTATTTATTTAAAATGTCATACGATACTTTTCAAAACCCTTGAACATACAAATGAATTCTGTCATTTGAAGCTGAGAATCAGCGAAAATTGTGCGGAATCGGTGTATTTTGCAGGTTTGACCCCTGAAATCAATTTGCAACAGTAGAGTCTTGACAAAAACTTTCGGCATGCCACCTACATGAGCGGAAAGAGCAACTCTTCAGCTTTTACCTCATGTAAGTCATTATTTAGTTAAAATGTCATACAATACTTTTCAAAGCCCTTGAACATAAAAACGACTTTTGTCATTTTCGGGTATTATGACTCATTGAACATTGTGCGAAATCGATGAATTTTGCCGGTTTGACCCTTGAAATCAATTTGCAACAGTAAGGTCCAGACAAAAACTTTCGGCATGCCACTTATATGAGAGTAAAGAGCAACTCTTCAGCTTTTACCTCATGTAAGTCATTATTTAGTTAAAATGTCATACGATACTTTTCAAAGCCCTTGAACATAAAAACAACTTTTGTCATTTTCGGGTATTATGACTCATTGAACATTGTGCGAAATCGATGAATTTTGCCGGTTTGACCCCTGAAATCAATTTGCAACAGTAAGGTTCAGACAAAAACTTTCGGCATGCCACCTATATGAGAGTAAAGAGCAGCTCTTCAGCTTTTACCACATGTATGTCATTATTTATTTAAAATGTCATACGATACTTTTCATAGCCCTTGAACATAAAAACGAATTCTGTCATTACAAA
>JAPZVO010000850.1:0-13422 GCA_029962745.1 Echinometra lucunter
TTTAAAGAAGAACTCAAGTTGGCATGGCGTAGGTAGCAGTTAGAAAAGGACCATTTTTTTACTTGTTTTTGATAGCATTCATTAAATCGTGCCTAAAGTGTGCGTATTTTGCAGTCTGTGTTTTCCTATGCTGAGTCTTAAGCCCGCCACACTCTATATGATCCCACTGCGAACCGATTTTCGAACAAATGGCATTTAGCATTAAATATCAAAGTTTAAATAAGTACAATTATCTTATTTGCAGTTTGGAATAGTGATAGGAATACTAAAAAAAAACTTGGAATAACTGCAAGCTTTGTGGTTGGAGTAAAGGCCAAATTGGCTTCAAATCACGGCCGATGGCAAGATTGATATGACGTCACTACGATTCAGAATTCAGTTCGCTTTTATTCCAACAGGGAGGCTCGCAATAGCCCGGAATTTCGATTTTTGTATTCATACAATTATACGAAACTTTGATCATTAAGATGTCACATGTTTGAATGTTCATATCAAATGCTGTAACAATTTTTTTTTTCCCAAAATCGGATTGCAGATGGATCGTATAGTGTGTGGTGGGCTTTAGAGACCATTTCTCAATTTGAATCTAGTGCTATGTGTATTTATGCTGTTATGATAAGCTGAAAACTTAGAGAGGCATGCCCAGCATAGCAGCAGTGCAGTACGCACCTTGCATTTTTGCAGTAGAAATCAGTAAACTGTGCCTTGTAAATACAGTAGCTGGCATTTGCACATTCATAAAGTTTATTGTAATTATGAAGTGGTCTAATGCGAGATTTTGAAGATGTATTGGAGCTGCTAGTATGGCGCACTGTAGAAATCGCTTTGCAACTAATAACGCTATGAATATCACTTATAGTGATACTGATACAGTTGTTGAGAAAAAATGGGAACCAACTTGATTTTATTATGTTTTTGTCCAAATTACTATTGGAACCATATACGGTGAAATATTTCTAGTATTGCTGTTATAGTGTAAAATACATGTTTATTGAATTGTAAAATAATGTGTAAAAAATGTATATTGTATCTTATTGTAGATTAAAACTGTATAAAAAACATGTAATGTAAAAGTGAAATATACTGCTAAGATATGTGTTACACATATGATTTATATCAGCTTCATGCTTGCAAATATTGTACATGTAGATACTGCTTGCAATTAATTTTCATGTAAATGTAATTTTTAAAAAATAAGCCAACATTATGAGTGAGCAACAGAGATTAAAATTCAAATAAAAAAGAGAAATGTATTGATGGGAGCAGGACTGGTTATTTTTAAAGTGTGTACACATGTGTATGCAATCTTGTGTAGACCTGGGCTGCGTTTTATAAAACTCTTATCATTAACAACTGCCACATTTCTTTGACAAATTTCCTCCCGGGCAATCAGATGCAAGGATTTTAGTGGCTTATAACAGTCATTGCAACTCGTTATTGATAACAAGTTTTATGAAACGGGGCCCTGATTTAGTACCAAGGTGTATGTAAGGTAGTATGTAACGCAGTACTTCAAATCATTCCACTTATCTACTCACCACTGGACCCCCAACCCCCCCCCCCCCCCTTATCCCTCGCCATTTCCTCCTCCTCCTCCTCCAATCTCTCTCTCTCTCTCTCTCTCTCTCTCTCTCTCTTCTTTATTACCTTAATTTCATTATCTCACAATCCCCCCCCCCCAAAAAAAAAAAAAACCCACCAAAAACAAAACTATAATCTTTCTTCTTTGTCACTGTGCAATGTTTTTGCCTTCCCTCTGTTCATTTTTCTTTGTTTTTCCCCCGTCTTTCTCCCTTCCATGATCTCTCTCTCCCCCCCCCCCCCTCGTCATCCATTTCTGCCACCTGCTTCTATTATATCTGTCTCTTACTGTCTGTCTGTCTGTCTGTCTCTCTCTCTCTCTCTCTCTCTCTTTATTCCCGTCTCTGTAATCTTTTAACAATGATTCCGGTTCACGGTACAAGTCATGAATAACAGACAAGACAAATTAAATATATTTTCTCACTTCCCACTTTTTGATAGAGAAGGATGTCTTTATTTACAAAAGATTGCACTGCACTTCAAAAACCTCTTGGTAGAAAAAAAAAGTCTCCGCAAATAGCTCCATTTTTAGTAGATACACATACAAGAGCATAATTACAAAAACTGCAGTAGGAAGATTTTCAGAATGAATGCATGTACAGGTACGAATAGACTGGTTACACGTCTATTTTTCCGCCAGCATCACCACTGAAAAGAGCATGTAATGAAAATATCCAGCATCAAATCTTACCATGTTTACAGACCCTATAATTTTTATTAATTGTATTGATTTGATAATGAAAATCTTGCCCCTTATCATGGCAGCCCCTTCATATCCCCGAAGTGCACTTGATTGTTCCATTTATGATGGATTTATGAATCACGGTCCATATTCCACTTATATGATATATTTACAAGAGTTTGATGTCCTTCAAATTTACAGGCGTACGTGCATGAACAGAACTCAACTGTTTTTGTAAAGGCAAAAAGTTGTTTCACTGTCAATAATAAAGAGATGTTCGTCTAACTAAATTTGCAAAATAAATGCTCAGCAACGTAGAAGAACTATATATTCAGCCTATATATATATATATATATATATATATATATATATATATATATATATATATATATATATATATATATATATATATATATATATTCAGCCTATAATTAGATTTTCAGACAACGTAACAATCATGAACAGATGAACTACTCGTAAGATTACTGTTTACGCCTATGAATGAAAATATTCATCACTGTTCATTATGAATAGAAAATTTTATCACGAAGATTCAAATACACACCTCTCAATTTTCTTCTTCGGCTCGAATGATACCATTTCAGATTTTTTTTTTTTAAAGGTTGAATTACACAATAATTTACATTCTCTAAGTATCAACCAAAAAAAAAGAAAAAAAGAAAAAAATGCGCCTTAAAATGTTCAAAATACTATCTACAATATATGTAAACTTAACCATTGTATAATCAATTCGTAAAATATGGAAGTAATTCATGCCGTGCGCTGCAAAACATAGCAGCAAACTCATTTATTTCATCCATTTTCCAGGTGAACTCTCCCATTTCATCAATAATCTATTCCATCTCGTTATAGAAAGACCTGTGCATGTAGAAAAAATATACATCGTAATCATGTACATGTACGTCATGAGGAGCTGTTCCCTGTATGAGCTGCCATTTGACACTACAATCACGTAAATGCATGAAAGACGGAGGTGGATTCAGGAGGTGTCGGGAGGGGGGGGGGGGAGGTGCCACTGGGCTGCTTAAAACACATTGCACATGAAATCAGCGCAGTGGCGCCGCATGCCTTGCTAATAATCGTGCTCCGCTCGGCCTCGGAGCGCCCCCGCTATTTCCAAACCCCGAATCCACTAGAGGTGGGATGATTATCACCCTATCAGGACAACTCCCCCGGGGGCTGCGGTAGTTGTCCATGGGGAGTTGTCATCCGGGAAAGGTGTCCTCCGGGGAGAGTGGCCCTCGGGGGAGCTATCCTCCAGGGGGAGTTGTCAGGTGGGAATCGTATTGGGGGAGTTGTCCTCCCGGGGGAGTTGTCCTAGAACCGATTATCACTGATTAAAACATATACCACGTATACACTCTAATACCATTCAAAATCTCACATTCATCTATCATAATCATAATATTTCAGATGAAATTAAGAGTTTGAATGCAAAAACAGATATATCCATTTTGTCATTATTATTTCCAATTAAAGATTTTATATAAAAAAAAAAAGATAGAAGAAAATAATAAGAAAATATGTGCTACTTTTGACCATAACTTCAACAATATACCTTTGATCAGATTTCTATAAATTGCAAATATACATACAATTCTTGGATGACACAACTTTTTTTCCTCCATGGGAGGAGTGTCATCCTCGGTCAAAATGTCGAAAATGTTACATGCATGTTTTGAACATTCACACAGACTGGAAAGTATAACTTTGCATTACAAAATGAGGCTATAGGATCTAATACAATATCAATTCAAATCGGGGTTAGAAACATGATGAAATGCAAAAACACTACTTTTTCTTTCTGATGAATATATGGAAATATTTGGCATAACTTTAGAAAGCACTGCATACATAAATGAGAGCATGCAGGAAAGATGGTCGAAAAGAAAAAGGGAAGAGGATAAAGGAGAAGAGCTGACTGACTGAAAGTTGGGGCGTCGCAGCATAGAGGTGCCTAGAACAGACCCTGTGTGCAGTCAGCATTGTCAGGGTCGGACTGTTCATGCGGGGGGTGGGCAGTCTTCTCCAGGGGAGTAGGAGCCCTGTGGTCTATTGATGAAGGCTCTTGATTTTTATACGGGAGGTTCTGGGTTCGATCCTCGCTGGGTGCTTGATCCTTAGGCAAGATGTTTTACCAAATATTATCATTGTCCCATTCAACCCAGGTGTAAATGGTGACCTAGCAATAGCCGGGTTATTATTTGGAGGGTCCTCTGAAAGAACAGCACTGAGGCTGACGAAGCTTCCCTGGGATTATTTCACAAAGAGTTAAAATTGATTTTAAAATCGATCCGATCAGTTTTCAATATTTTAAACTTGATATGATGAAACAGGATATCAGGAACCAATTTTAAGCTGTACAAAGGCATATTACATCAATCCCTGCTTAATCAATCCTAAATCTAAATTCGATTTAGTCTTTAGAAAACACCCCCCCCCCCCCCACGGGTAAACAAAATTATCATTAGATCATTATTATTACAGACTTGAGGGTCGATCAATCTGTAGTCTAAAGCCAGATTATGGAAGTTAAGTTGACGGATCACATCAGAATTCCCCTAACCAAATTTTAGTCCCCGTCCGCCCCTGCATAGCTAAAAATTAAAAAAAAAGGGGGGGGGGGGGGGAAGGCGACTTCAGTAGTGCTGTACGGTTACCCCTTGGGCGTTGTTGTATTGGACCGGAGGGGGCATGCTGTACCCCGTCGGGTATGATGCTACTCCCATGCTTGGTCCTGTGGTGGCCACCGCCTGGTTGTAGGCTGGTGGTGGTGCCGATGGATAGCCTGCGTAACCAGATGATGCTGAAAAGAGCAAGGGATGTAATGTTACGTGTTGTGTGGTTGAAGAAAGATGCAGACAACCAAAACCTGATACGGTGTACCCGTCGAGTTATTAACCCATTCGTGACAGAGGTCCACATTTTGTGGTTTGGCCTAATATCTTTTGATGCAAAACCCTAAAAATCATACCAAATACATGAGCAGAAAGAGCAAAAAATTCTACATAAACTGTGCCCATTTTGATTGCGTCAATATTCGTTGTTTGATGCTGAAAAATTTTTAAAGGAAAATAAGCATTAAAATCCTTAAATTGGCAATGTGATAGAAGGTTTAAAATCACCGTTTTCCCCTGCAAATTGGCAACTTTTTTACTTCTCATCATAATTTCTGTCAATTTATATTCATTTCAGATACATGATGTTTTATAAGAAAAATGTAGCAATAAAATAAGAATGTTGGTGTTGCCAATTTGAAGAATAAAAGCTGATCAAATTAGGCTTTAAATAATTCCTGTCACGAATGGGTTAAATCCGGTAAAATAATGCTCATGTACATATTTTGAATGGCAGGTCCGCAGGACCGGTGTAAACCTCTGAAAGATTAAAGTAGACCTATGCCTTTAATAGTGATTCTTTTTTCCCCGCTTATGGACTGCAAAAGAGCCTTGAAGCATTTTCATGTTTCATACTGGTTGCCATTCTTTTAATCAATCGTGAAGTACAACTACATAATACAACTGTGCATACAAGTTGATGCCTCATTGTGATGACAGAAGTAACAAAAGTGCATGAACAATATACCGTTTACTCTTTCCCCTTGAAAAGGCAAAGGAAAAAAAAAATGTTTTGTATAGCATTCACCATCTTATTGACAGATACTCACGTGAAGAGAGGGAAACTTTTTTTTTCCAGTTTCGCAATTGAAATCACATTCTAAAAAAAAGTGCAATTTTGCACCCCAAATGCAACAATAGCAGCAGATTTGGCATGTTTGGGGTTGCAATCTTGTACCCTGGATGGAAAGAATGCAAGAATGCACCCTTCTGCACCCGGAAATACCCATCTGCATGCACCCTTTAAGGTGAAAATATGCACCTTAGAGGGTGCAGAAATTTTTGCATCCAAAAGGGTGTAATTGCACCTTCCCTAATATAACTCTGCAAAATGTGGCTCACTGCACCCTTATTTGTGCATAATGCTTCTTATAAACATGATAAAGGAGCTCCAGAGACTGTTGAAAACTTTAAACTCCAAATCTCTCTCTCTCTTTCTCTCTCTCTCCCCCGCCCCTCTAATATTTCATTTTCTGAGGGTGTGTGTGGGTGTAGGGGGATATATACTTGTGCATGTATAAACGTGCAATTTCCTCTTTGGCATGGGTAGGCCTATATGTTGTAACACTGAGTTTGTTTTGTGTCATATGGCACTGCCTAGGCAAAATGTTGCGTTTCAGAGTTTATACGCGGGTGGGGGGGGGGGGGGGGGGGGGGGGTCTATATCAACAGTACATTCTATAAACTATTTTAATACCTGTAGTTGATACGACCATAGTTTGTGGCGCTGTGCTGCTTTGCACGGCGACCGGAGTGGGGTTCGTCCGCACAATGATGCGTTGTCTCTTTTTGTAGTACGCCCCGCTAGCGCCAGAACAGATCACGATAAACAGGATGATGCCGAACCTAGTCGAAAAAAGATTGAGTTTAAAAGTTTTACTTGTAGTATACATTTTTACAAGTTTTACCATTGCATTCAAATAATCCCTGTAGGGCCCTATAAATTATGTATTCTGTTGTGAATTAATTTCATTTTATTTTTGTAGCCCCTAAATGACGACATAAAATAGGCTGGAAAGAAAAATAGGCTTAAGCCCACCGCACACATTACGATCCGTCTGCGATCTGATTTTGGAAAAAGAATGTTATAGCCACCGGCGTATATCCGTTTTGAGGAGTGGGGGGATGATCACCTTTTTTGCCGTTTTTTTCCCCCCGTGAATTCACACTTAAGTATACACACACACACACACACCCTCATTCATCGGCGCACCCCCCCCCCCACACACACATATACTATTATTATTTTGCGAGTGAGCGAAAAATAACCACTCTTATTTTTTTTATAGAGCATTTCAAATAAAAAAATTCCACGATATGAACGTCATTTATGACATTTTTATTTAAAGAAAATCACCAACTGATTGATTACAATATCATTTTTCCTTAAAATGAGGGGGGGGGGGATGTTTGTACACACCATCCTCCCTCTCGAAAAAGTGTGGGGGAATATATCCCCCCATCCCCCGGGATTTACGCCAATGGTTATACCATTATTTTGATATGAACATTAAAACATGTAAAATCTTCATGATCAAAGTTCTTTATAGTCGTATAAATACTAAACTCATACTAAGCACATCCTGGGAGTGTTTCACAAAGACTAAGATTGACTCAAATCACTCTTAACTATGGCAGGCCATTCATGCCACTGTTTGCTTTCACCATCGGTCTCTCAAGGGATGCGCAAATCATGGTCACAAATTTGCAGAACTTACTTCTTCTTCTTCTTCGTTCCTTTTCAATTTCATGATTGATGTATTGTAATCCGCAATTTCAGCTATGCAAACATGTAAACGGTACTATCACATGATCAAACTGAATGAATGAATGAATGAATGAATGAATGCATGAACGAATGAATAAATGAATGAATGAACGAATGAATGAATAAATGAATGAATTAATGAATGAATTAATAGATAAATAAATGAATAAATGTACGACTAAAAATGAAAGAGATGCCTCATAAATAGCTCTTTTTTTCTTCCCTGGCTTATCAACAAGGCACATGATGGGAATCTTGTTATAATACGGGTGAGGCAAGTACATGTACAACCCCCCCCCCCCCCCCCTCTAATACTCACCAGAAATACCAAAGACTGTAGACGCCCCCTGAAGAGGAGTAGTAGCAACAGCTTCTAGAACCACAGCAATACTGACTACTCCCACAGCTATCAGGCGAAATTGATGGAAGGGGGGGGGGGGGGGAGAGAGAGTGAGAGAGAGAGAGAGAAAAGGGAGGGGGAGGGGGCAGTGCCGGAGGGGTATCGGAGATGTATGGATGTATGAGGGAAGAGAGAAAAAAATGAGAGACGGTGGTGTGACTAAACAATGGAAATATCTTTGCAAAAAAATAAAGAAAAAGAAAATAATTCTAGTACCGTACTATCTTTCTGTGTGAAATGCGCATCCGCAGAAGTTATCATTACAATAAATGACACTGCAAACAGGCCACTGAAAAAAAACAAACTAATAAGTGGTATTAATAACGAGCTTTCAGTCAATTAGGACATGCAAAGAATAATTGTGGTGTGCATCGTGGTCACTGCACAAATTCATTGGCTAGCATAATCACGTGACTAACCTGTAATATCTGGTGTAGCGGAGGTAGCCAGATGTATAAGTGTAGGAGCATCTTACAGCACCTACACTCTGGAAAAGAAGGAGAAAGACAAAGTTAATGAATTATGGATCGTTATAAAGCAAAAAGTAGAGCCATGATCCAGAAACAGCAACAACAGCTACCAAACGAGTATCATAAAAATTTGAAGAACTCGGAAGATGCCCATTCCTACTCACACTTTTTAAATAAATTCTTTCTTTTCTTTTCATCCTTTCTCCACTTTTACCCCTCATAATATATGTACCTTCATCCCCTTCTCGCTCTCTCTTTATCTCTCTCTCTCCCAACCACACACTTTTTTTTCATGATCTTTATTTTCATTTCACTCAATAATAGTACATGAATCATAAACCAACATTTCAACGAAAGTATAAAACGAACAGAGCATATAGAGCACCCCCACACACCCTGCCCCTCCCCCTCTCTCTTTTCAATTTGCTCTTTCTCTGTCACACTCCTTGTTCACTCGTTTCAGTGTTCCTCCCTTTCATCACACACCCTTTACATTTCCCCCTTCGTTCCTTATACTTTCCTCAACCACTTTGCTCAAACCTCGGTTACACCGCCAAACCAACTCCAAAAACCGACAACAATTCTAGGCCATGCGATGAAAATTAATCTTATGTTTGATCTGTTGCACGTCTGACATCGGTCTTGTTCGTGGGAGTGGGGCATTTATTATGTTAATGAACGGAGCTCAAGTCAACATACCAAGCAAATATGCTTTTATCGTAGATCAATAAAACTTCATGATGGTGAATTGAAAAGCTCTTCGGTGCCAAAGCCGTCGCTACACGGACATCGGTACATGATTTGCTTCAACCTTGGACATATTATTATGGTGGCCTTAAGTACGCTCGACAACAGGTCATGTGCGACGTGAATTTCGTACCCAGGTCCTGGACTTCGCATCCGAGGTCATGAAATTCATGACCCGTGGCGCAAACTTTGCATCCCAAGTCGTGAAATTCACGACCCACGGTGCGAAATTCAGGACTGGGATGCAAAGTTCGCGCCACGGGTCCTGAATTTCGCATCGCGGGTCATGAATTTCACGACTTGGGATGCAAAGTTTGCGCCACGGGTCATGAATTTCGCATCGCGAGTCGTGAATTTCACGACTTGGGATGCAAAGTTCAGGACCTGGGATGCGAAATTCACGTCGAACATGACCTGTTGTCGAGCGTACTTCAGGGCCACCATATATTATTTCCATTTTTCTCCCCCATCTGTCTTTCTGTTGATCAAACTGAATAGACCTTATTCACCCACTATTTTCACACTCTAGTAAACCGATCGATATCCCACAAAAAAAAGCTTTCTTCCAAAAGGCGCTATATCCATGTTAGTATCTTACGAAAATGCATCTCTTTGTCCCAAGTTTGTACAATGTCGTGTGAATGGAATTTATACAAAGCATTATCTCTTCCATATTTCTTGATAAACTTTCTTCAAAATTTCATTCATAGCAAAATACTCCAGCTGAATAACACAATGACGTTTATAATTCAACTTTGATAAAAGACTGGATATAGCGCCTTTTGGAAGCAAGCTCTTGATTGGGAATGCCTATATACTGCAGTGCTGTACATGAAAATTATGAAACATTATTTTTAAAATCTAAATGAAGAGTTCCCTTATCATACATATGAAATTTAACAACACAGTACACACAGACGATGCAATATACTGTATTTCAATTTTTGTGTCTCCCACAACTGGATTTTCCAAGAAAAGCAGAATTGCACATGTCATAGTAAATAAGTAACTGTAAAGTCTCAAGTAAAGTCTAAAACCATACAATTAGTTTATACATGTGTGAAAAAATAATACGTTTTGAAAGTTGAGGAAGAGACGAAATGTATTATTATCATTATTATTATTATTATTATTATTATTATTATTAGTAGTAGTAGTAGTAGTAGTAGTAGTAGTAGTAGCAGCAGCAGCAGCAGCAGCAGCAGCAGCAGCAGCAGCAGTAGTAGTAGTAGTAGTAGTAGTAGTAGTAGTAGTAGTAGTAGTAGTAGTAGTAGTAGTTATAGTATTCATTTCGGTGTAAAAAGCATAATGAGGGTGGATTGCCCACATTCAGCTAAACCGACATAGGAAAGCTGGTCTTCCCTGGGGTCCAGAACAGGTACACAAACAAAGACAAAACATAAGCAGACTTAAACATGTTAAACTATTCTGAAGAAAGCAACATATAAACTGTCAAAAGAAAACATCACATACAACGAGTCATCATAACAAGATAAATGAGAAAGTTTTTTAAAAAAGCAGGTATTGCGTGAATTTTTTTTTTTGTTATTTTTGCTCGACATCTATTATGAAACAAAATCTAAAAAAAAATCAAACAAACAAAACAACACACCCATCCCCCCCAAAAAAAAGAAAGGGGGATAAATAATAAAAAATTAAAATTTTAACAGAAATATTGATCACAGAATGATTCAAAATAATTACCTGAATGTCCATCAGGATTCCAAGTAGAGAAATCAGTACTGCAGTCCACATTTTTGTTTCCTGGTTTTGCAGTTTGTAGAAGCTCAAGAATAGTTTGCGATCAGCTGTTCTGAAGTGGATGAACTTCACTTCATCTATTTTACATAAAAAACCTAAAATTGAAACGGATCACTTATAATAATGTGTTTTATGTCGCTGGTGCCAGACTTTCACTGTATACAGTGATATAGCGAACACAGCCTAAAGTTTCAAAACGGTGCAAATGGGCCGTATGCTTTGCAGTCTCCTATCTTTGTCCATTGCATCTGTCAGTGGTGGATGTGTTAGTATTTCCCCTACAGAGTATTGCTATTAATGGTGAAGTATACGGAAAAGGTATCTGAAACCGATTTTCTCCAATAGCTCTTGTACTTTCGATACATGTAACAAAGACTTCCTGATTAACAAAGACTTCCTCAATCCACGCAGTGCTCTTAAGTCCACGGTCAGACGGTAGATGTAGATCGCTTCGGACTTTGATACCAGAAAGCTTACAGCGCGATGTACATGATGTAAGAAATCGTTTCACAAATACCACATCAGTTGCACTCACTCTATGATTATATCACTATGAAACTAATGATGTTATATCTCATATGCACAAAGTCGAAGATTATTTACAATCAGGATGATGATGATATAGAGCAGTGCTTAAAACAAATTCACACAACAGGACAAGTGTAAAGAGATCGAACCTGGTTAATGTAAACATAGATTGGGCCTGCGTTTGGAGTCAATGGAATCCTTTCGGAGGCGCCATATTCCATTCCAGTGAATTTTGTGTATTAAGCATAACGTCGCCAAGGTAACGCACCGCCAGTTGTCCGCGTGTGGTGACTTCCGATCAAAATGAACGTAATCGTGGTAATTGGTTTTCTCCCCTCTTCTCTCTCTTTCTAGTGGTCTGTCTCTGTCTATCTGTCGCAGGTTTGTCTCTCTCTCTATCTCTCTCCCACTCTCTCTCCAGATTCCTACTGGCCCATCTTTTTCCTTTATATTTGACATGTTCTGTTTGTATTGCTTTTGTTACGTTCTTCTTTAATATTCTTCGCATTCATCAGTGTATTATCATAATCTGATTATTATTGTAATTTCGTTCTGTTTTGATATGTCCACCCTTTACAGTTACTTTACTGGTTACATTTTATGATTGTTTATAATTATGTACAAGTTGCTTCATATGTTTCTTTTTATATTTTTGGTTTGGAACCCTTTGGAAAAAAATCCTCAGATATTAGCTGACAGTCACCAGGGCTATCCAACCCATGAGTGGAGAATAAATAAATCAAATTAAATCAAATTCTATAATCCCATTTCTACTGCGTAATTCTTTATGCGTTTTCTACTTATATTAAAAACAAGTTCATGTCTCTCTCTCTCTCTCGCTCTGACCTTCTCTCTTTCTCTGTCTCTATTTCTTCCTCGTCATATCTGTATATTATTCGTCATGTTATCTTATTTTCCCTTTAGCTTCCTTATATGTCTCTCTCACACTCTTTCTTGCCCCTCTCTCTCTCCTACATATTCTTTTGTCCTCCATCTTTCCCCTCGTTCTAGGTTCTTCTCACCCCCCCCCTACCGTTGCTTTTGAAAAAAGATTGGGAAACGGTGACAAAGGCATACATAATATATCCAGGGAGAAAATTCGCCCCAATTCTAATCCCTACTGGGAAGAAAACATATAACTGAAATGCAGAAAAATTTCAGTCGTTGACATGACTATGATAATTATATACTTTATTCAATATATATATATATATATATATATATATATAAACACTGTTGGTCATAAAGATGGAATATTCTTTTTTCACCGAATTTTCACAGCATAATTATATCAATGTGATTTGAAAATGACGTGTATGATGCATGATAACCACTTTACTTTATTATTCTGCCTCTTACACACATTTGACAGTGATTTTTAAAAGGATTATGTCCTGAGCGATGGATGTCATGAGCACAGAACAACAATGACGACAATACACAGTAAATTAAGGATTAAAAGATAATTATTTTCAGCCTTTGTCAGTTTTCCAGATTTCTTTTTTTGTGACTGCATGGACGAATTTGCATCAAAATGGAGTCATTTTTCTTACTCAGTCACTAGTATCATGAGTATCAGGTATGTCCACCCCTCGCACAAACCAACGCATGCAGACGTCGTGCCATGCTGTCCACTAGCTTGTTGATGACGTCAACAGGCGTAGCGCGCAATTTTGCCATCAGAGTATCTGTCAACTCCTGTAGACTTTGAGGAATGACCTCCCTGTCGAAGGTGGCTCGACCAAGGGCAGCCCATGCACGCACTATGGGGTTCATATCCGAGGAACAAGCCGACCATGGCAACTCTGACTCCAGGAATTCCCTTACTGTAGCAGCTCCGTGCGGTC
>JAPZVO010000850.1:13922-25000 GCA_029962745.1 Echinometra lucunter
TTTCCAAGAACCCCCATATTACCCCCTTTTTACCCATGAAACCCCCCCACACACACACACACACACACACACATACTATCATGTATCTAAATATTCAAGTGAGTGCAGCGAGCGAAAATTTTAAAAATACTCTTTCATGCGCCTAAAAAATGATCACCTATAGTTGCCAAATATGGCGCTATCTTCCCAGAAAATTCGGGGATACTTGGGCGCCTATAGCTGCAAAACTACTGTGATACCAGGACATGTTGCTGCGGGAACGAGAGTGCTTGTTATTCAAAAATATGTAGGTTTTAGGAGCAAGCGTAGCGAGCGAGGAAAATAATTTTTTTGAAATACTGAGAACAGGTTTTACGTATTGTTACTCCATGCTAATGATTTTAGTAACCAGTGGTAACGTGCATTTTTGCCAGTAACTTTCTTTCTCATATATTTTGGCATGATAGGAATAGGCGATTAATCATATAGACGATTTTATCCTGAAAATTCTTATTTTTAGGTCATGTCGCTTGACCCATTGCAGTTATTTTACTAACATCTTATGAATATAAGAATAGTATTAACCAGGGATGTCTCCCCTTCCACCTCCCTGGTATAATATTAGGTAGAAAGACAAGATACAAACCAATTTCCTTTTATGAGAATAGTAACAGGCCTATAACCGGTATAGGTTGATACACTTAATTTCGAGTAGAACAATAGTGTAACATTAGATAGAGAGACAAGACGCAAACCAGTTTCCTTTCATATTAAAGATATAGTATCATAAAAATAAAAGCGAGCGAAGCAAGCGAGCGCTCCGTGGTTTTCTTTTTCTTTTTTTAAGTTTCCTCAACTCTTCCGTCCTTTCTCTCTTTATTTTGCTTTGTTTTTATGGGATTAACAGGGGCCATGCCATTTTTTTACGGTGATTTTTTCTTTTTCAGGGGGGGGGGGGAAGGGTGATAATACAGCCCCCCCGGATATATTTATTTTGGAAGGATATATCCCACGGGATCCCCCCCCCATGGATTACTGCTACATGATTTAGAACAGAATATTTCTTTATGTAGGCTATTTAAGTCTAGAAGTAGCAAAATCAACAAATAAACAGATAAATATCCATTACAGTCATAATATCAGTAATAGTGATAATAATAATAATGATAATAATAATAATAATAATAATAGTTTCGCTCTTTTTCCCTTAAAAACCTGAAGGGATGATTGTACATACCACCCCCCCCCCCCACACACACACACACACACAAACACACCTACAATTCTTGGGATGATAAATCTCCCCTATCCCCCCCCCCCCCCCCCCCCCCCCCCCCGCCGCTATCTACGCCCCTAGAAAAGTCGGTGTAATGTTAATTTTTGTCTGGTCTCTTGTCGGTCTGGTGTATAGGTCTAGGTAGTGTGACCAGGGCACCGTTTCATGAAAGTTGTCAGTCACTGACAATTTCAGTAAAATCCTTGGTTTTGATTGGCTGAGAAGCACTGATCACTGATTGTTACTATGGTAACTGTCAGTGACTGACAACCTGCCAGTGCTGACAACTTTCATGAAACGGTGCTATAAGTATAACTCGTCAGACCACATCATGCATGCACAACAGATAGTTGGTTGCTGCTGAGACCCGCGGACGTATCCTCTACATCAGGTTTCTACTCTCCATTCGATAAATAGTGATGTTGACATTAACTGCTGAATTTCAAAGTACTATTTGAGGATTTAGTTCTTGACTAATGAGATCAAAATAAAAGATGCCGCCATCTGAGTCAATGCGACAGTGTTTTTGCTTGGATCGCCTGCAAAACAATCGAACTTTTTCGACCGTCCTCGCTATCTTTCTGTTCGTCGCCAACGAAGCTTTTATGACTGCTGTTGGTGAGTACAGTTCTATGGTACAGTTACGTGGCGTTTTCCGAATGTTTATAATTCTGAAAGGTCCGTTATTCAGTTCTCCTATACTTGAAGCGTCTGCAAAGTTTTATTGAACTGGGTAGTTCGCGTTATCGTAAAGCTAGATCGACGTCGTGACTCCTGTCTTTTTTCTTTTTTCTTTTTTCTTCAAAATCCTTTACTGGCTTCACATGAAAGAACGAATTCTGTAGATAATACTATGAATTTTTTTTTTTTAAACCTGATGCCAACCATATCAAATATTGCCTTACATTTCATAACCCATATATACGCCCGGAAGCGCGCCGCCCGGAACGCGCTTTTATATTCTCTGTTTACTTTAATTGCATGCAAAGAATGGAACGATATCTCTCTTTTTTCAAAGCAACAGTAATTCGGTACACTAATGTAGGCAGTATGAATTCCTTGATCAGTTTTTCTGTTTTTGTCATTCTCCAGCAACGATGCATACCGTTATGATTTGACGGGCCTTGTTCACAGTTATACTCTGCGGCTTGACTTTCCTAAATTCATTGTTGAATTTTTCAAATTCCTTACATTCTCACGCCTATGTTCAAAAGGCTATAGAACGTCTGAAAAGAACCTCATCAATGATCATGACTATTAATGTGACTAAAAGAGTCGTATGTTAGTAGGTTAGTATAGGTAATTTTTAAAGGAACATAGTTGTCAGGGGCGGAGCTACAAAGTAACCAAAGTTCAAGTTATCAAAAGAAAGTAGCAGAAGAAGAAGAAGGAGGAGGAGGAGGAGAAGAAGAAGAAGGAGAAGAAGAAGAAAGAAGAGTATATGCAGGAAGAGGGCTAGGCAGGACAATGCAACATAGCGCTGTTTGTTTATTAAAACGTAAACATGGTAAATAAACTCACCTGTGGGCGAAGGTTAAAAAACAGAAAAATGCTTGCCCCCTATCAAATACCCTGTCGCTGCCCCTGATTTTCGATTTTCGTATTTATACGACCATTCGGAACTTTGATCATTAAGATTTTACTTGTTTAAATGTTCATATCAAATGCTGTAACAAATTTTTCCAAAATCAGTGCGCGCCGGGCTTCAGTTTAAATTCTGGTTCGAGTGCTGATTAAAGCCGCGTCAATCCTTTTTTTTTTGTGTGTGTGTGTTTTTTTTTGTAAGTTAATGATTTTAGATCAGGCCTTTAGAACGAACCTAAGAAAAAAATGTTTGTTCTGGTTTTTTTTAAATGAAATGATTTTTTGTGAGAAAGAAATACATGAAAGTGAAAGTCAAATGATGAAGTAATAGGAAAGACTGATAGCAATAGGACAGATATGCTGTATCTCGTCTTCACAACAGTCATATAGTTTTCGCTTTCAATAATTTCAAACTGTTATACATGTATTTGTTCAATTGTCAGTAATGTAACCGTAATTATTTATTATTTTAATGATATTTTTCCAGCTGTATATCCTCTACTTTGTTATATTGTTTGTCTTTTGAATATACATCGAACCTGTGGAAATCAATCGAACAATCAATAAACTCAAACTCAGTACATCAGCCTTTTGTCTTTTGTCATACATGTAAGCCTGCATATATTTCTTTTTAACCTTGCTCATGATTATTCATATTTTCTTTCTTTTGCATCTTTTCTCACAATCTTTTCAGTGCTTACTGATATAATATTCTCTGTCATACTCTTGTTTCATGATTAGATTCTAATTTAATTTCTTTCTTTTGTATCTGTTCTCATCACCTTTTAAGTGCTTACTGATACATGTATATTATTCTGTGTCATACATTTGTTTCATGATTGTTTTATGATTAGATTCTAATTTAATGATAATTCAGGATAAACAGAATAAATATGATAAATCTAGGGCGAATATGGAAAAAAGATACCGAAATAACTTTTATGAATTCTCGAAAGCTTCCTGCACTGGTTCGCTCAATTAGGCGCCACTAAAGCCGGCATTTTCTGAAGATGACGCTAACAAATATTTTGAAGATAAATACAGCACGCCCAATGTTATTGACATCGGTTCACTGCCACTGTGGCCTGAAGTACGCTCGACAACAGGTCATGTGCGACGTGAATTTCGCATCCCAGGTCCTGAACTTCGCATCCGAGGTCATGAAATTCATGACCCGTGGCGCAAACTTTGCATCCCAAGTCGCGAAATTCACGACCCGCGGTGCGAAATTCACGACTGGGATGCAAAGTTCGCGCCACGGGTCCTGAATTTCGCACCGCGGGTTGTGAATTTCACGACTTGGGATGCAAAGTTCAGGACCTGGGATGCGAAATTCACGTCGCACATGACCTGTTGTCGAGCGTACTTCAGGGCCACCATAGAGATAGACTTTCCTTGACCTTATCGGCGTGTAGGTGGTGCAAAATTATATGGTGGATTAATTCTTGTGCTCGTTATTCATTGTTTGTTAGCTGCTTATTATTAGAACTGGAGGAAGTTAGTATTTTGGGCATTTGAATAAATTGATTGTCAGTTAGTAAGGGTTAATGATGAATAATGTGTCTTATATTAATACTATGCGCTTTGCCATCGGCTGCTAATTTAAATATACTACTTAATGTTTAGACTGCGTATGTACATCATCTCCTCAATATTTCGTTTCAGGGCATAAAAATGTTGGATAAGCACAAGCTCGAACATGCTATGAAAAAACATTTGCATCTTATGGCTAGGGATAATAACTTCACAACTGAATATATAAAATATCCTAATCATATATACACATACACATATGTCAAGTCACATGTCTTTTTACTTCTTATAACTCTTTAGATCTTCCGGTGCCTTTTAAAAAGGCTAAAATAATTGCACAATTTTCTTCTTTTCCTAGAAGTTCTTTAAGGTTTGGATTTTTCACCTTGAGTCTTCGATACATACGGTTCCTCTGTCTTCATATTTAGGACACAATAGCATAAATTGTTCAATAGTTTCGAAAATATGACAATTGTTGCAAAGGCCAGTATCATGCCTTTTTATTAAATGATTATAATAATTAAGTCTGCACTTACCGAGACGGAACTGGTGTAAGATTCTTTCATCCTTCCGACAAAATCCTTTTACCATACACGTATATTTAACATCTCGTTGTATGTTGTAAAGATATCTGCCTTTTCGGCTATTTCCCACGTGGGCTCATAACCCCACAGAATAAATGTCGCCTAAAAGAAGTACTCAAACTCAGTAGTCATTCAGCTAGATATCTAGATTTTAGGGACCACATAGTTAAAACTGTTTTGTTTAATAATATTTCAAGGAAGATGTGAGCCAGCATGGCATATTGACCAATACATGACAGTGTAACTAATTTGACCAGGTATTATCACCCAAATGTTATCATTATAGAATTACTCAGGTTTATGAATATAATTAGCTAGTTAATACCAAACAAATTTCCTGTTCAATAGAAGAGAGTTGATTTATTCGATTATGTTGATGCTAATTCGAATTTAAAATTGTCTATTTAATATTATAACCGCAGAATTATACCAACATATTACCATAGTTTAATTCACCCAATATGAAGAATAGAATTTGTTAATTATATCTGAATATCATGTTTCATACTGCAGAGTTACGGTAGTACATGTATGGATCTATTCTCTTTTCTCTTCCCAAACATTCATTTTTTTTTCTTTCTTTCTCTCTCTTCTCACTCTCTCCCTCTTCCTCTCTCTCTCTCACTCTCTCTCTTCCTTTCTCTCTCTCTCTCTATCTCCTTTTCCCTCTCTCTCTCTCTACCCCACTGCTCCTCGGTACCACGTTCGTGTATGCATTTATATTGTTATTACATGTTATGTATTCATATTGTATTTGGCATACTCGTGATATGAGCCCCGCTATATACCCTGAAGCTAATCTTAAAGCCACAGTGAACTGGTGCTTATATAGCTCTGAAATGATGTATTTACAACAGTGCCAACTTGCGGCTACTCACAACCAGAGACTGCCTTGGAAACTTTACACCCTTGCTGGCTTCTAGTGAACTGCCTTAGTCTGAATACATATACATTTTTATAGATGTGTTTCAAACATAAAGCTCGTGTTGATCAGAATGGTGCATGCTGGGTGAAAAAACGGGACAAAATCAGTAGTTCAGGACTGAGATGGCGCTATTTCGAAATCTCATACAAGGGCGCCAGTTCGCTCTGGCTTTAACCCTTATCTTAACCCTAACCCTTAACCCCAATCCTAAATCCTGAACCTTATCCTAAAACCTAACCCTAACTCTAAACCCTAACCTTTACACACATAAAATGGGAGGCGGGCCCCATTTCACGACATTGCCGTATATTGTTATATCATACTGTTATATCATAATGTATTATTGTATTGTGATTTATTATTACATGTATTATAATTATGTTATAATTATGTGAATGTAAACTTGGATGCAAAGTTCGCGCCACGGGTCCTGAATTTCGCACCGCGGGTTGTGAATTTCACGACTTGGGATGCAAAGTTCAGGACCTGGGATGCGAAATTCACGTCGCACATGACCTGTTGTCGAGCGTACTTCATGTATATCATGTTTCATACTGCAGAGTTACGGTAGTACATGTATGGATCTATTCTCTTTTCTCTTCCCAAACATTCATTTTTTTTCTTTCTTTCTCTCTCTTCTCACTCTCTCCCTCTTCCTCTCTCTCTCTCTCACTCTCTCTCTTCCTTTCTCTCTCTCTCTCTATCTCCTTTTCCCTCTCTCTCTCTCTACCCCACTGCTCCTCGGTACCACGTTCGTGTATGCATTTATATTGTTATTACATGTTATGTATTCATATTGTATTTGGCATACTCGTGATATGAGCCCCGCTATATACCCTGAAGCTAATCTTAAAGCCACAGTGAACTGGTGCTTATATAGCTCTGAAATGATGTATTTACAACAGTGCCAACTTGCGGCTACTCACAACCAATGACTGCCTTGGAAACTTTACACCCTTGCTGGCTTCTAGTGAACTGCCTTAGTCTGAATACATATACATTTTTATAGATGTGTTTCAAACATAAAGCTCGTGTTGATCAGAATGGTGCATGCTGGGTGAAAAAACGGGACAAAATCAGTAGTTCAGGACTGAGATGGCGCTATTTCGAAATCTCATACAAGGGCGCCAGTTCGCTCTGGCTTTAACCCTTATCTTAACCCTAACCCTTAACCCCAATCCTAAATCCCGAACCTTATCCTAAAACCTAACCCTAACTCTAAACCCTAACCTTTACACACATAAAATGGGAGGCGGGCCCCATTTCACGACATTGCCGTATATTGTTATATCATACTGTTATATCATAATGTATTATTGTATTGTGATTTATTATTAAATGTATTATAATTATGTTATAATTATGTGAATGTAACCTGCCGGCTAACCCAATGGGTTGCCGGGCCTGGTTTTTATAAATATTATGTTGCACATGACATGATATACCACCTGATAACGGACTCGAGCTGCCATGACTCAACGATGCTCAAATGCGAAGAGTACTATGTTGCTTTTACTACGAGACCATAAAATGAAATGGAAGATATACATGTATAAGTTTCTATAAAGCTATCCGCTCCTTTCGTAAACCAAAGAATATATAAACAACTCAAATAAAGAGTTGTAATTCGGATGAATTGGATTGCGCACATTCCGTGGATGCTCGCCTGTAAACGGATTTGAATGTTTAAACCCCTACATCATGTACATGTTACCTTTGTAGACGAAATTAAATGCTATATTCAACTGATTTTCTGAATTAAGTGATGTTATTTCAGTTCGGTTTGACAAAAGTTGGCAATGTCGCACGATGAAAAAAAAAATCATACTGAACGAAATAGTTTATTTGAAAGATGATCCTGATCGGCATTCAAATTGCATGCTATTATCGAACATTTGGGTGCTATTTTGATGAAATTGGACGGGTAAACCTGAGTAAGTATTAAAAAAGTACACACTTTCAAAATATCCTTCATAATCATAATTTTAAAATATAGATATACAATAATGGGTTAGGGTTTGTTCCCGTGGATGACACTATGAGTACTGACAATATTTTACGCTTGAGTAGGTACTGGCTACTTTTGTTAAACTCGCAAAAAATTTGCGCAAAAATTACTCAGTCTTGAATTTGATCATAGTGGCTATCATTCAATGGCTGCATGTTCTCTGTTCAGTATCAATATCTGATTTGAACAAATCATTTAATTCTTAATCCTACACCTAGTGGCCAATTTCCACCCTTCTCCCATACTAACGTCCCACACAAAACATTGCAAATTATATCTTTCTGCACACAATTCCAATTTTGACTGGACATTGCTGAAGCATGTCTAAAGGGTGCAAATTGCAATGCATTAAAGGAAGATGGACCAAGAGTGATCCAATTTCAAGAAGGGAGAGAGGAAAAAAAACAGTTTTGAACATTCAATTTGATTTCTTTCTTTGCCCTTTAATCTCTTAGAACCAATTGAGGATACGTTAATTTCCGGGGCGTGTCGAAAGGATGCACTGCACTGCATGATGATAATCATCTTCCACATGTACATGTTTGATTAAAGAAATGTAAAAGCATTATTTTAATCAATAAATCTAATTCTCGTTTACATTCTTATTCCTCATACCAGAAGTTGTTTTATGAGGTCTTGCAACATTTACTAGGAGTAAGAAATCTGAAGGACATAATAAATGTGAGGGTTCTCCTCCTGTTATTACATTCAACCTTTCTAACACGCCTCAGGCATGTCAGGCAAAAATGTGTATCGGTGCAGATGGCTTGTGATAGAAAGACACCACCTGCAATGGTAATGCATTTGTGGGGGAAGGGTGAGGGCAGTGGCGATCCAGCCATTTGGTGAAGCTGGTGTAGCTTTCCTTAAAGGCTCAGGAAAAAAAAAATCAGTGCAACTTGCTATGCTCATTATGCTTGTACAAGAATGCAGGAGTCCAGATACATTTAACCTTTGTCTTGGGAGCATCTCACCCCTTCACTTTATCAATTTCTTGATACATCACTGTTGACGTGCACTGCTAGGTAGCCTATAGGGTTAAGGATTGAATGATTGTTCAAATCAATTATCGATACTTAACCATGTTAACAGAGAACATGCAGTTACTGCCTGCTCCTCACTTTGATCAAATTCAGGATTGAGGCATTTAATCAGTAGCCAGTACTCACTCAAGCGTTAAATATTGTCAATACTCACAGTGTAATGAAACAGAACAGACCGTCACCCATAATTGCATAAGAAAATATCATATCAATATTGTGAAATTATGATTTTGGAGAACATTTTCAAAGTGTGTACTTTCATACGGACTGTATACTGATATGTACTGATATATACTAATATACTTTCATGTCATAGTGTACAGACGAAAACCCGAGGCAAGTGGAAAATTTGATAATGAAAAATGAACTTAGAACTATAAATGCGTACTTTAAATTTCCACTTCTACACCATTATACTACCAGGAATCTAACACGTAATATGTGCGTGATTGAGGGTGCGTTTGTACACACACAAACATGGAAAATAAAAAGTTTGTATGTATGTGTATAGAGTTGCCGTAGTCGAGTGGTTCAAGGCGCTTGACTGGAGACGCGAGAATCGGGAGTTCTATCCCCGGCACGGCACTTATGCCCTTGGGGAAGGCATTTTATCAATATTGCTCTTTTATCGTATAATATAAATCAACATGATATACATATCGATACCAACGTGTGCATGAGTGTTTCTTTATTTTAAAAAAATGTGTACCTATCTATATCTTGAATAATCTCTTTCTCTCACAATTCCAGTCCCAGTGTCTCCTGAAATCCTGCTCCATCTTTGCTACCGGAGTGTGTATCGTTCCGTGTGTCAGCAGGCAGTCCAGACAGGTCTATTAAACATGTCCGAGTGCTTGGAGGAACAAACCGGGTCTACCCACAGTTCCAAGCATTTCACAACCTCCAATACAACCAGCTCCAGTCTAGACCCTCTCTTGGCTCCTTTACATGAATGTCATCAAAGCCTTAGTATCACAAATGGGTTGCTCTTGGCAACCAAGTTCATCATGAGGATTTTGCTGACTATTCCAATCAGCTGGCTCGTCGACAAGTGAGATGATTATTTTATGTGGAAATCCACACTTTGATGCGTTATTGTAGGGATCAATTCCTTTTGGAGTTGATATCCATTCGCAAAATGGTGAAGAAAAAACCAAAAGAGTCCTGGATTCGACAATATAACCAATAATTTGCTTAAGCATATCCTGCCAGACATCATTGTTCCCCTTGTTCATATCTACAACAGATCTTTATCTACAGGTATAGTTCCAAATCAAATGAAAATCGCTAAAGTCGTCCCTATTTTCAAAAAGGGTGATACTCACCTGATCACCAACTATCGTCCTATTTCATTACTGACAACTTTTTCTAAGATCTTGGAAAAAAAAATCATATATAACAGAACAATTAGTTTCCTTGACGAGTACAACATTCTAAGTAATGTTCAATTTGGTTTCCGTGAACAACACAACACCACACATGCAATCTTGACCCTCGTCGACAAAGTTATAAGAGCACTCGACAACCATTCCCACACTATTGGTATTTTCCTGGACTTCTCCAAGGCTTTTGATACTGTGAATCACGACATACTTTTACATAAATTGAATCACTATGGAATCAGAGGACAGGCCTTGGAGTGGTTCAGGAATTACCTTACTAATAGGAAACAATTTGTATTTATTGACAGCTTTTCCTCAACCCTAGGTGATATATCGTGTGGGGTACCTCAAGGCTCCATACTAGGCCCGCTTTTATTTACACTGTATGTTAATGATTTTTACCTTTCCTCCACACAGCTATCGTTTATACTCTTTGCTGATGATGGAAACTTATTTTATACCCATCAGGATCCACATGAGCTCACAGAAATCATTAATACTGAATTTAAAAATATATCAAACTGGATTGCAGCCAATAAGCTTTCATTAAACCTTGACAAAACCCACTTTATGATATTTAGCAGTAGTATTACTGAACCCCCTGAACCTATAATTTTAAATGACCATACGCTAATTCAGGTTACTAACACCAGATTCCTTGGTGTTATAATTGATGACCATTTATCCTGGAAACCTCATCTTACCCTGTTATGTAAAAAGGTATCGCGTAATATCGGTGTCATTAACAAAATCAAACATTTCTT
>JAPZVO010000851.1:0-25000 GCA_029962745.1 Echinometra lucunter
ATGAAATACACGGTGGAAGTGAGGAACAGGTTGAATGCTCTGTGTGGAGTAGATGAGTATTACGAGTAGAAGGCAAGTAGGGAGAGCGTGATGAGGTACGAATACCTCACCACTGCATTAGCAGAAGCAGGAAAGACCCTGGTGCCGAAAAGGAAGAGAAAGACAAGGGACAACTACTCTGAAGATCCCAGAGTGTGTGCAGCCATAGAACAACTTAAAGTTGCGTTGGACGAATTCCATGCTGATCCTTGAGAGGAGAGGAAGAAATGTGTTGAGGCTAAGAAGGAAGAACTCTATGCCAGCTATACTGAAGCCAGGGAGGAGGTGCTGATTGAGAAGATAAGAAGAGTCGAGAGAGAGCAGCAGACAGGTGTAAGAGTAAGGAGAGCTAGACAATCATCAACAAAATTGCAGGAAGTGGCCTCTCTTCAAGGGAAAGAAGGAGGATCCTAGGTCATAGATCATGTGGCAAGGATTACCGTCAAAATGGAACAGCCTGCATTGATCATTCTGCATTGGAAGCCCATCTGAAAAATAGAAGCATAGTACTCCATTCCGAGGACAATGCGGGGGTCATAGCAAACAACAAAGGAGAAATGAAAGGTTCAGTGAGCACGGGTCCAGTTGTCGAAGAGTGTGCCGACATATTGCCAGCAGTGCAGGTAGCATGAGATACACAGTTGTCTTCTACCTACCCAACTCTCTCAGTGTTATTAAGAATCCACATCATGCTTTTTCACAGTTTTGCGCATGATTGATCGGGTCTTTAGGAGGGTTGTTGAGGTTGGCCGTGTGGTCTACATGGAGTCCAGACAAAATAAGGGCAAGCTGTGTGTCATTGTCAATGTCATAGACCAGAGGAGGGCCCTAGTTGATGGACCACTCTCATAAGTGAAGCACCAGGACATGCAGCTTCATCTAACTGACTTCGTCATCCGCATCCCCTATACAGCACATAAAAGCACCGCAAATCAAGTAGGGAGAGCGTGATGAAGTACAGATACTTCACCACACCAGTAGCAGAAGCAGGAAAGACCCTGGTGCCGAAAAGGAAGAGAAAGACAAGGGACAACTACTCTGAAGATCCCAGAGTGTGTATAGCCAGAGAACAACTTATAGTTGTGTTGGGCGAGTTCCATGCTGATCCTTAAGAGGAGAGGAAGAAGTGTGTTGAGGCTAAGAAGGAAGAACACCATGCCAGCTATACTGAAGCCAGGGAGGAGGTGCTGATTGAGGAGATAAGGAGAGTTGAGAGAGCAGCAGACAGGTGTAAGAGTAAGGAGAGCTGCACAGTCATCAACAAAATTGCAGGAAGTGGCCTCTCTTCAAGGGAAAGAAAGAGCATCCCAGGTCATAGATCTTGTGACAAGGATTACTGTCAAAGTGGAACAGACAGCAGTGATCATACAGCAGTGGAAGCCCATATGAAGAATAGAAGGCATAGTACTCTACTTCGAGGATAATGCAGGGGTCATAGTAAATAACAAAGGAGAAATGAAAGGTTCATTGAGCACGGGTCCAGTTGCCGAAGAGTGTGCCGACATTTGGCCCCATATTGCCAGCAGTGCAGGTAGAATGAGATACACAGTTGTCTTCTACTACCCAACTCTCTCATTGTTATTGAGAACCCACATCATGATTTTTCACAGTTTTGCGCATGATTGATCGGGTCTTTAGGAGGGTTGTTGAGGTTGGCCGTATGGTCTCCATGGAGTCCAGACAGAATAAGGGCAAGCCGTGTGTCATTGTCAATGTCATAGACCAGAGGAAGGCCCTAGTTGATGGACCACTCTCATAAGTGAAGCACCAGGACAGGCAGCTTCATCTAACTGACTTCGTCATCCGCATCCCGTATACAGCATGTAAAAGCACCGCGAATCAAGTAGGGAGAACGGGATGAGGTACAGATACTTCACCACACCAGTAGCAGAAGCAGGAAAGACCCTGGTGCCGAAAAGGAAGAGAAAGACAAGGGACAACTACTTTGAAGATCCCAGAGTGTGTGCAGCCAGAGAACAACTTAAAGTTGCATTGGACGAATTCCATGCTGATCCTTAAGAGGAGAGGAAGAAATGTGTTGAGGCTAAGAAGGAAGAACTCCATGCCAGCTATACTGAAACCAGGGAGGAGGTGCTGATTGCGAAGATAAGGAGAGTTGAGAGAGCAGCAGACAGGTGTAAGAGTAAGGAGAGCTAGACAATCATCAACAAAATTGCAGGAAGTGGCCTCTCTTCAAGGGAAGGAAGGAGGATCCTAGGTCATAGATCATGTGGCAAGGATTACCGTCAAAATGGAACAGCCTGCATTGATCATTCTGCAGTGGAAGCCCATCTGAAAAATAGAAGCATAGTACTCTATCCCGAGGACAATGCGGGGGTCATAGCAAACAACAAAGGAGAAATGAAAGGTTCAGTGAGCACGGGTCCAGTTGTCGAAGAGTGTGCCGACATGTTGCCAGCAGTGCAGGTAGCATGAGATACACAGTTGTCTTCTACCTACAAAACTCTCTCAGTGTTATTAAGAATCCACATCATGCTTTTTCACAGTTTTGCGCATGATTGATCGGGTCTTTAGGAGGGTTGTTGAGGTTGGCCGTGTGGCCTACATCGAGTCCAGGCAGAATAAGTTGTCTTCTACTTCCCAACTCTCTCATTGTTATTGAGAACCCACATCATGCTTTTTCACAGTTTTGCGCATGATTGATCGGGTCTTTAGGAGGGTTGTTGAGGTTGGCCGTGTGGTCTACATGGAGTCCAGACAAAATAAGGGCAAGCTGTGTGTCATTGTCAATGTCATAGACCAGAGGAGGGCCCTAGTTGATGGACCACTCTCATAAGTGAAGCACCAGGACATGCAGCTTCATCTAACTGACTTCGTCATCCGCATCCCGTATACAGCATGTAAAAGCACCGCGAATCAAGTAGGGAGAACGGGATGAGGTACAGATACTTCACCACACCAGTAGCAGAAGCAGGAAAGACCCTGGTGCCGAAAAGGAAGAGAAAGACAAGGGACAACTACTTTGAAGATCCCAGAGTGTGTGCAGCCAGAGAACAACTTAAAGTTGCATTGGACGAATTCCATGCTGATCCTTAAGAGGAGAGGAAGAAATGTGTTGAGGCTAAGAAGGAAGAACTCCATGCCAGCTATACTGAAACCAGGGAGGAGGTGCTGATTGAGCAGATGAGGAGAGTTGAGAGAGCAGCAGACAGGTGTAAGAGTAAGGAGAGCTAGACAATCATCAACAAAATTGCAGGAAGTGGCCTCTCTTCAAGGGAAGGAAGGAGGATCCTAGGTCATAGATCATGTGGCAAGGATTACCGTCAAAATGGAACAGCCTGCATTGATCATTCTGCAGTGGAAGCCCATCTGAAAAATAGAAGCATAGTACTCTATTCCGAGGACAATGCGGGGGTCGTAGCAAACAACAAAGGAGAAATGAAAGGTTCAGTGAGCATGGGTCCAGTTGTCGAAGAGTGTGCCGACATATTGCCAGCAGTGCAGGTAGCATGAGATACACAGTTGTCTTCTACCTACCCAACTCTCTCAGTGTTATTAAGAATCCACATCATGCTTTTTCACAGTTTTGCGCATGATTGATCGGGTCTTTAGGAGGGTTGTTGAGGTTGGCCGTGTGGTCTACATGGAGTCCAGATAAAATAAGGGCAAGCTGTGTGTCATTGTCAATGTCATAGACCAGAGGAGGGCCCTAGTTGATGGACCACTCTCATAAGTGAAGCACCAGGACATGCAGCTTCATCTAACTGACTTCGTCATCCGCATCCCCTATACAGCACATAAAAGCACCGCAAATCAAGTAGGGAGAGCGTGATGAAGTACAGATACTTCACCACACCAGTAGCAGAAGCAGGAAAGACCCTGGTGCCGAAAAGGAAGAGAAAGACAAGGGACAACTACTCTGAAGATCCCAGAGTGTGTATAGCCAGAGAACAAGTTAAAGTTGTGTTGGGCAAGTTCCATGCTGATCCTTCAGAGGAGAGGAAGAAGTGTGTTGAGGCTAAGAAGGAAGAACACCATGCCAGCTATACTGAAGCCAGGGAGGAGGTGCTGATTGAGGAGATAAGGAGAGTTGAGAGAGCAGCAGACAGGTGTAAGAGTAAGGAGAGCTGCACAATCATCAACAAAATTGCAGGAAGTGGCCTCTCTTCAAGGGAAAGAAAGAGCATCCCAGGTCATAGATCATGTGGCAAGGATTACTGTCAAAGTGGAACAGACAGCAGTGATCATACAGCAGTGGAAGCCCATATGAAGAATAGAAGGCATAGTACTCTACTTCGAGCATAATGCAGGGGTCATAGTAAATAACAAAGGAGAAATGAAAGGTTCATTGAGCACGGGTCCAGTTGCCGAAGAGTGTGCCGACATTTGGCCCCATATTGCCAGCAGTGCAGGTAGAATGAGATACACAGTTGTCTTCTACTACCCAACTCTCTCATTGTTATTGAGAACCCACATCATGATTTTTCACAGTTTTGTGCATGATTGATCGGGTCTTTAGGAGGGTTGTTGATAACTTCGAGCATAATGCAGGGGTCATAGTAAATAACAAAGGAGAAATGAAAGGTTCATTGAGCACGGGTCCAGTTGCCGAAGAGTGTGCCGACATTTGGCCCCATATTGCCAGCAGTGCAGGTAGAATGAGATACACAGTTGTCTTCTACTACCCAACTCTCTCATTGTTATTGAGAACCCACATCATGCTTTTTCACAGTTTTGCGCATGATTGATCGGGTCTTTAGGAGGGTTGTTGAGGTTGGCCGTGTGGTCTACATGGAGTCCAGACAAAATAAGGGCAAGCTGTGTGTCATTGTCAATGTCATAGACCAGAGGAGGGCCCTAGTTGATGGACCACTCTCATAAGTGAAGCACCAGGACATGCAGCTTCATCTAACTGACTTCGTCATCCGCATCCCCTATACAGCACATAAAAGCACCGCAAATCAAGTAGGGAGAGCGTAATGAAGTACAGATACTTCACCACACCAGTAGCAGAAGCAGGAAAGACCCTGGTGCCGAAAAGGAAGAGAAAGACAAGGGACAACTACTCTGAAGATCCCAGAGTGTGTATAGCCAGAGAACAAGTTAAAGTTGTGTTGGGCAAGTTCCATGCTGATCCTTCAGAGGAGAGGAAGAAGTGTGTTGAGGCTAAGAAGGAAGAACACCATGCCAGCTATACTGAAGCCAGGGAGGAGGTGCTGATTGAGGAGATAAGGAGAGTTGAGAGAGCAGCAGACAGGTGTAAGAGTAAGGAGAGCTGCACAATCATCAACAAAATTGCAGGAAGTGGCCTCTCTTCAAGGGAAAGAAAGAGCATCCCAGGTCATAGATCATGTGGCAAGGATTACTGTCAAAGTGGAACAGACAGCAGTGATCATACAGCAGTGGAAGCCCATATGAAGAATAGAAGGCATAGTACTCTACTTCGAGCATAATGCAGGGGTCATAGTAAATAACAAAGGAGAAATGAAAGGTTCATTGAGCACGGGTCCAGTTGCCGAAGAGTGTGCCGACATTTGGCCCCATATTGCCAGCAGTGCAGGTAGAATGAGATACACAGTTGTCTTCTACTACCCAACTCTCTCATTGTTATTGAGAACCCACATCATGATTTTTCACAGTTTTGTGCATGATTGATCGGGTCTTTAGGAGGGTTGTTGATAACTTCGAGCATAATGCAGGGGTCATAGTAAATAACAAAGGAGAAATGAAAGGTTCATTGAGCACGGGTCCAGTTGCCGAAGAGTGTGCCGACATTTGGCCCCATATTGCCAGCAGTGCAGGTAGAATGAGATACACAGTTGTCTTCTACTACCCAACTCTCTCATTGTTATTGAGAACCCACATCATGCTTTTTCACAGTTTTGCGCATGATTGATCGGGTCTTTAGGAGGGTTGTTGAGGTTGGCCGTGTGGTCTACATGGAGTCCAGACAAAATAAGGGCAAGCTGTGTGTCATTGTCAATGTCATAGACCAGAGGAGGGCCCTAGTTGATGGACCACTCTCATAAGTGAAGCACCAGGACATGCAGCTTCATCTAACTGACTTCGTCATCCGCATCCCCTATACAGCACATAAAAGCACCGCAAATCAAGTAGGGAGAGCGTGATGAAGTACAGATACTTCACCACACCAGTAGCAGAAGCAGGAAAGACCCTGGTGCCGAAAAGGAAGAGAAAGACAAGGGACAACTACTCTGAAGATCCCAGAGTGTGTATAGCCAGAGAACAACTTAAAGTTGTGTTGGGCGAGTTCCATGCTGATCCTTCAGAGGAGAGGAAGAAGTGTGTTGAGGCTAAGAAGGAAGAACACCATGCCAGCTATACTGAAGCCAGGGAGGAGGTGCTGATTGAGGAGATAAGGAGAGTTGAGAGAGCAGCAGACAGGTGTAAGAGTAAGGAGGGCTGCACAGTCATCAACAAAATTGCAGGAAGTGGCCTCTCTTCAAGGGAAAGAAAGAGCATCCCAGGTCATAGATCATGTGACAAGGATTACTGTCAAAGTGGAACAGACAGCAGTGATCATACAGCAGTGGAAGCCCATATGAAGAATAGAAGGCATAGTACTCTACTTCGAGGATAATGCAGGGGTCATAGTAAATAACAAAGGAGAAATGAAAGGTTCATTGAGCACGGGTCCAGTTGCCGAAGAGTGTGCCGACATTTGGCCCCATATTGCCAGCAGTGCAGGTAGAATGAGATACACAGTTGTCTTCTACTACCCAACTCTCTCATTGTTATTGAGAACCCACATCATGATTTTTCACAGTTTTGCGCATGATTGATCGGGTCTTTAGGAGGGTTGTTGAGGTTGGCCGTATGGTCTCCATGGAGTCCAGACAGAATAAGGGCAAGCCGTGTGTCATTGTCAATGTCATAGACCAGAGGAGGGCCCTAGTTGATGGACCACTCTCATAAGTGAAGCACCAGGACATGCAGCTTCATCTAACTGACTTCGTCATCCGCATCCCGTATACAGCATGTAAAAGCACCGCGAATCAAGTAGGGAGAACGGGATGAGGTACATACTTCACCACACCAGTAGCAGAAGCAGGAAAGACCCTGGTGCCGAAAAGGAAGAGAAAGACAAGGGACAACTACTTTGAAGATCCCAGAGTGTGTGCAGCCAGAGAACAACTTAAAGTTGCATTGGACGAATTCCATGCTGATCCTTAAGAGGAGAGGAAGAAATGTGTTGAGGCTAAGAAGGAAGAACTCCATGCCAGCTATACTGAAACCAGGGAGGAGGTGCTGATTGAGAAGATAAGGAGAGTTGAGAGAGCAGCAGACAGGTGTAAGAGTAAGGAGAGCTAGACAATCATCAACAAAATTGCAGGAAGTGGCCTCTCTTCAAGGGAAGGAAGGAGGATCCTAGGTCATAGATCATGTGGCAAGGATTACCGTCAAAATGGAACAGCCTGCATTGATCATTCTGCAGTGGAAGCCCATCTGAAAAATAGAAGCATAGTACTCTATCCCGAGGACAATGCGGGGGTCATAGCAAACAACAAAGGAGAAATGAAAGGTTCAGTGAGCACGGGTCCAGTTGTCGAAGAGTGTGCCGACATATTGCCAGCAGTGCAGGTAGCATGAGATACACAGTTGTCTTCTACCTACCCAACTCTCTCAGTGTTATTAAGAATCCACATCATGCTTTTTCACAGTTTTGCGCATGATTGATCGGGTCTTTAGGAGGGTTGTTGAGGTTGGCCGTGTGGCCTACATCGAGTCCAGGCAGAATAAGTTGTCTTCTACTTCCCAACTCTCTCATTGTTATTGAGAACCCACATCATGCTTTTTCACAGTTTTGCGCATGATTGATCGGGTCTTTAGGAGGGTTGTTGAGGTTGGCCGTGTGGTCTACATGGAGTCCAGACAAAATAAGGGCAAGCTGTGTGTCATTGTCAATGTCATAGACCAGAGGAGGGCCCTAGTTGATGGACCACTCTCATAAGTGAAGCACCAGGACATGCAGCTTCATCTAACTGACTTCGTCATCCGCATCCCGTATACAGCATGTAAAAGCACCGCAAATCAAGTAGGGAGAATGGGATGAGGTACAGATACTTCACCACACCAGTAGCAGAAGCAGGAAAGACCCTGGTGCCGAAAAGGAAGAGAAAGACAAGGGACAACTACTTTGAAGATCCCAAAGTGTGTGCAGCCAGAGAACAACTTAAAGTTGCATTGGACGAATTCCATGCTGATCCTTAAGAGGAGAGGAAGAAATGTGTTGAGGCTAAGAAGGAAGAACTCCATGCCAGCTATACTGAAACCAGGGAGGAGGTGCTGATTGAGCAGATGAGGAGAGTTGAGAGAGCAGCAGACAGGTGTAAGAGTAAGGAGAGCTGCACAATCATCAACAAAATTGCAGGAAGTGGCCTCTCTTCAAGGGAAGGAAGGAGGATCCTAGGTCATAGATCATGTGGCAAGGATTACCGTCAAAATGGAACAGCCTGCATTGATCATTCTGCAGTGGAAGCCCATCTGAAAAATAGAAGCATAGTACTCTATTCCGAGGACAATGCGGGGGTCGTAGCAAACAACAAAGGAGAAATGAAAGGTTCAGTGAGCACGGGTCCAGTTGTCGAAGAGTGTGCCGACATATTGCCAGCAGTGCAGGTAGCATGAGATACACAGTTGTCTTCTACCTACCCAACTCTCTCAGTGTTATTAAGAATCCACATCATGCTTTTTCACAGTTTTGCGCATGATTGATCGGGTCTTTAGGAGGGTTGTTGAGGTTGGCCGTGTGGTCTACATGGAGTCCAGACAAAATAAGGGCAAGCTGTGTGTCATTGTCAATGTCATAGACCAGAGGAGGGCCCTAGTTGATGGACCACTCTCATAAGTGAAGCACCAGGACATGCAGCTTCATCTAACTGACTTCGTCATCCGCATCCCCTATACAGCACATAAAAGCACCGCAAATCAAGTAGGGAGAGCGTGATGAAGTACAGATACTTCACCACACCAGTAGCAGAAGCAGGAAAGACCCTGGTGCCGAAAAGGAAGAGAAAGACAAGGGACAACTACTCTGAAGATCCCAGAGTGTGTATAGCCAGAGAACAAGTTAAAGTTGTGTTGGGCAAGTTCCATGCTGATCCTTCAGAGGAGAGGAAGAAGTGTGTTGAGGCTAAGAAGGAAGAACACCATGCCAGCTATACTGAAGCCAGGGAGGAGGTGCTGATTGAGGAGATAAGGAGAGTTGAGAGAGCAGCAGACAGGTGTAAGAGTAAGGAGAGCTGCACAATCATCAACGAAATTGCAGGAAGTGGCCTCTCTTCAAGGGAAAGAAAGAGCATCCCAGGTCATAGATCATGTGGCAAGGATTACTGTCAAAGTGGAACAGACAGCAGTGATCATACAGCAGTGGAAGCCCATATGAAGAATAGAAGGCATAGTACTCTACTTCGAGCATAATGCAGGGGTCATAGTAAATAACAAAGGAGAAATGAAAGGTTCATTGAGCACGGGTCCAGTTGCCGAAGAGTGTGCCGACATTTGGCCCCATATTGCCAGCAGTGCAGGTAGAATGAGATACACAGTTGTCTTCTACTACCCAACTCTCTCATTGTTATTGAGAACCCACATCATGATTTTTCACAGTTTTGCGCATGATTGATCGGGTCTTTAGGAGGGTTGTTGAGGTTGGCCGTATGGTCTCCATGGAGTCCAGACAGAATAAGGGCAAGCCGTGTGTCATTGTCAATGTCATAGACCAGAGGAGGGCCCTAGTTGATGGACCACTGTCATGAGTGAAGCACCAGGACATGCAGCTTCATCTAACTGACTTCGTCATCCGCATCCCCTATACAGCATGTAAAAGCACCGCGAATCAAGTAGGGAGAACGGGATGAGGTACAGATACTTCACCACACCAGTAGCAGAAGCAGGAAAGACCCTGGTGCCGAAAAGGAAGAGAAAGACAAGGGACAACTACTTTGAAGATCCCAGAGTGTGTGCAGCCAGAGAACAACTTAAAGTTGCATTGGACGAATTCCATGCTGATCTTTAAGAGGAGAGGAAGAAATGTGTTGAGGCTAAGAAGGAAGAACTCCATGCCAGCTATACTGAAACCAGGGAGGAGGTGCTGATTTAAAAGATGAGAAGAGTCGAGAGAGAGCAGCAGACAGGTGTAAGAGTAAGGAGAGCTAGACAATCATCAACAAAATTGCAGAAAGTGGCCTCTCTTCAAGGGAAAGAAGGAGGATCCTAGGTCATAGATCATGTGGCAAGGATTACCGTCAAAATGGAACAGCCTGCATTGATCATTCTGCAGTGGAAGCCCATCTGAAAAAATAGAAGCATAGTACTCTATTCCGAGGACAATGCGGGGGTCATAGCAAACAACAAAGGAGAAATGAAAGGTTCAGTGAGCACGGGTCCAGTTGTCGAAGAGTGTGCCGACATATTGCCAGCAGTGCAGGTAGCATGAGATACACAGTTGTCTTCTACCTACCCAACTCTCTCAGTGTTATTAAGAATCCACATCATGCTTTTTCACAGTTTTGCGCATGATTGATCGGGTCTTTAGGAGGGTTGTTGAGGTTGGCCGTGTGGGCTACATCGAGTCCAGGCAGAATAAGTTGTCTTCTGCTTCCCAACTCTCTCATTGTTTTTGAGAACCCACATCATGCTTTTTCACAGTTTTGCGCATGATTGATCGGGTCTTTAGGAGGGTTGTTGAGGTTGGCCGTGTGGTCTACATGGAGTCCAGACAAAATCAGGGCAAGCTGTGTGTCATTGTCAATGTCATAGACCAGAGGAGGGCCCTAGTTGATGGACCACTCTCATAAGTGAAGCACCAGGACATGCAGCTTCATCTAACTGACTTCGTCATCCGCATCCCCTATACAGCACATAAAAGCACCGCAAATCAAGTAGGGAGAGCGTGATGAAGTACAGATACTTCACCACACCAGTAGCAGAAGCAGGAAAGACCCTGGTGCCGAAAAGGAAGAGAAAGACAAGGGACAACTACTTTGAAGATCCCAGAGTGTGTATAGTCAGAGAACAACTTAAAGTTGCATTGGATGAGTTCCATGCTGATCCTTAAGAGGAGAGGAAGAAATGTGTTGAGGCTAAGAAGGAAGAACTCCATGCCAGCTATACTGAAGCCAGGGAGGAGGTGCTGATTGAGAAGATAAGGAGAGTTGAGAGAGCAGCAGACAGGTGCAAAAGTAAGGAGAGCTAGAGAATCATCAACAAAATCAGGAAGTGGCCTCTCTTTAAGGGAAAGAAGGAGCATCCTAGGTCATAGATCATGTGGCAAGGATTACCGTCAAAATGGAACAGCCTGCAGTGATCATTCTGCAGTGGAAGCCCATCTGAGAGATGACGAAGCTGATAAAAGCAGAGGCATCTGCCAAGTCAATCTTTCATCATGGTTACTCAGCATCACACTTCAACATCCTGTGATAGTCCTTTTGTGAATAGTGCAGTCAGGGATTGAATATCTGCTTAATGAAAAAAAAAAAAAGAAAAAAAAAACCCCACATCACTGCAATCACAACTCATCCCAAATTAGAACTATGAAGCCTTCTCTTCGGACATGAATTGCAAAGTGTACAAAATAATAAATTCAACCTCCCCCCCCCCCCCCACAAAAACCCAACAAAACAAAACATAAAGGAACCAGAGGAAGAGAATGGCAGTCACATATCAGGAATACAGATACTACCGCAGACTGTGACAAAATAATACTGCAAGCCTGTGGAGGATCATCATGAACTTTCATTGTCCGAAGAGCCCATATTATGTAGAATTATTTCATTGAAGTTTTCTTTTTACTGTATGTCTGGGTTAATCCTTGGGTATTTCGTTCTCAATGCTGTAGCATCCTTCCTGCAAAATCAAACTCTTCTAGAAAATTACAGTTGTGATGTTATGATCGCCTACTGCTTTGTTGCAGCAACATAAATTTTGTGACTGTTTCATTCTACATATAATTTGAAACAAACAAGAGCTCCAACAGTTATTAGAGAGCTAGTAAGACATAATGATGACTGGAGTAAGACCAAGAGTGTCCTATGTGATGCTGCAAAACAATTCACAGAACCATTAGTTTGATGACCAAGAGGTAAATATGCAGCAATTACTTGGGGAGCAGTTAGGAAGATCATGGGCTACAGATGAAATACATGATGGAGGTGAGGAACAGGTTGAATGCTCTGTGTGGAGCAGATGAGGATTACGAATGGGAGGCAAGTTGGGAGAGCGTGATGAGATATGGATACTTCACCACTGCAGTAGCAGAAGCAGGAACGACCGTGGTGCCAAAGAGGAATAGAAAGATGAGGGACAACTACTCTGAAGATCCAGAGTGTGTGCAGCCAGGAAACACCTGAGAGCTGTGTTGGACGAGTTCCATGCTGATTCTTCATAGGAGAGGAAGAAGTGTGATGAGGATAGGAAGGAAGAACTCCATTCCAGCTACACTGAAGCCGGGGAGGAGGTGCTGGTTGAGAAGATCAGGAGAGTTGAGAAAACAGACAGGTGTAAGAGTAAGGAGAGCTAGACTGCCATCAATGAGATCATGGGGAGTGGGCTCTCTTCAGTGGAAAAAAGGAGTATCCTAGGTCATAGATCATGCGGCAAGGATCACTGTTAATAAAATAGGAACAAACCCTGAAGATATGAAAGGCAAGTGGCTAGACCATTTTCAGACTATACTAGGACAATCCCAAAGCCCGGAACACCAGGGAGATCAGGTAGCTATCCAAGGAAATGGATATTGAGATGGAGCCCTTTACCAGTGAGGAGCTTAAGAGAGCCAGGGGTAAAATCGAGGAGGGTAAGGTGTATGGAGAGGACAGAGTGGCATCGGAGGTTATGAAGAAGTGTGAGTTTGGTGATATTGTCCTAGAGTTCTGTAATCATGCATTAGAGAAGGGTGTTGTCTCAGATTAATGGAGGACTAGTAACATCGTCCCAGTACCAAAGAAATGTGACCTCACTGACATCACAACTACAGGGACATCTTAGTGACGTCACTTGTTGCAAAGACCCTCAACAGGATGATTTTGAATCGCATCCACCAAGAGATTAAGAAGAAGCTCAACAGACAACCAGAATGGCTTAAGAGAGGGAAGATCCACCACTAGCCACAATTTGTTGCTTAGGAGGATTATTGAGGATGCCAGAGCAAAGAGTCTGCCTTCTGTCATGGTGTTCATTGACTTATGAAAGGCCTTTGATTCTGTCAACTGAATCTGCCTGTTGAAGATCTTACAGGCTAATGGAATGATCCCCAAAAGATAATGGACCTGCTATCCCTGCTGTACACAAACATCAAAGCAGGTCATCACACCTGATGGCATGTTCTTTGAGATAATGGCCAGAGTAATCCAGGGTGATATATTAGCTTCATATCTTTTCGTCATTATAATTGACTTTTGTATGTGCATGGCACTGGAAAAACACTAGAACTTTGGCTTTATTGTTACTCCTGCTTGCAGTAGGAGAGTTAAGGCTAAGAAGATATCAGAGGCTGAGTTTGCTGACAACACAGTTCTGTTGACAAACACAGTAAAGGAGGCAGAGGAGCTACTGAGAGAGGTGGAGGAGGTATCTTTGAATGTAGGACTGCTGAGAAATGAGAGCAGTGCTAAGTATGTGGTGAAGAAAATCTTCGAGCCAGATGGGATCGTGAGTGCTTGTGGGAAGTAAATAGAATTGGTGGAGGACTTGCTGTAGTTTGGAGCAGAGAGGATGTTGTGGATACAGTGAGGTAGGCATCTATATATAAATCATACCTCCATGAAAACCTAAAGTTATGTCTCTTCACAGCTACAGTGGAGTCTGTTTTGGACCTGGGCCCTTACAAAGAGACTAGCTCAGATGGATTTCGGGTGCTACACAAGAATGTTGAGGATGGCTCTGAGCGTAAGCCTTTACACCACGAGAATGAGGAACTCTGAGCTTCACATAAACCTTCCAAAGTTAGCTCAAAGGTAACCCACAGGAGACTGAAGCTCTGACATCATGCTCAAAGGCATCCAGAGCTCCTCACACTCTACTTGGTGGTCCTGTGGAAACCTCTTCATGAACATAAAAGAAGAGGAAGTCCTGTGTGGACATATGTTGATTCAATAAGGATGGATTGGTCTTCAGGATACTTGAGACAGCGCTGAGATCATGAATGAGAAAATTTGCTGAAAAGAACTTACCCACGGATCTCTGATGTTCTACCCGACTTGATTGATGGATTAACATATTACTAAGTTCATATAAAAATAGGTATATTTATATTTATATTTATATGAGACGTTAGATATTTCGCAAGGCAATAAGAATCTGCTTATTACTTAAGGTTGTCAGAGTTATTTAGGATTTCTCTTATGTGCGTACAGTTTTTCTGTTTTTCTAATATTTGTACCTTTGTCTGCATGGATTTCTGTTGAGTTGCAAAGTCTAATTATTCTCGTTTACCAGCACCATCACACAGAATATCAATCTCTTCATAGTCTGTGTTACTACCATGATTTGGCTTTTGTCTTAAGATGTACATGTATGTCCCTCACCAAGTAGTTCTGTATGGGCCCAATTTTATGTGGATGGCTGATGATTTTTTTTTGTCTTTAATTTTGCATCTTTTAATGACAACATTCAGAATAACAATCACACTGATCAACAGTATTGTGAACATTTGCTAAGTCTATTTATTTTGGATAATTTCTATACCTGATATTTTAAAATCATTAAATTATTAAATTATTAAAATCAAGCTTTTCTTTGTTTCTTGCGGCTGTGGGGGCTACTTGTAAGTTATTTTTTGTTGTTGATTCAGTGTTTATGTCAGCTGAAATAGTGGTGATTGCACAAGGATCATTTCCCTTTGGTTATGCTTGCTGATATTGGGTCCCACTTAAAATCATGGCATTCACATAACCTCTTTTTGGTGTTATTATTAGTTGAGAAACAGAATACAGAATAATTTGCCTTTATTCACATGCTCTGCTTAAGGGTATTACCTCGTTGTGATGGTTTCTTTCATGGGAGAATTAGTAAGCCATTTTGGTAGCAGCCAAACTATCCAATATATTATCCTGCTTCAGCTTTACACTGCACTGCAAGCCAGTCTGTCATTGTCATCGAGATGTACTTGACAAATGTACACATGTATGTTCCAGCATCATCTCTTTGTACACTATCAATCAATATAACAAAAATGGTTAATCTCAGCATCCTACAATTCCTTCCAGAGAACCTGAAATCTTGTCTGTTGGTTTGTATATACAAACCAGTTTGTGAGATTTTCATGTCTTGATATAAAGGTAGTCTGTTCCCTATACTTAATTCAAAAGAATTATTTTCACAGAGTTGCTTCTATTGGGAGATTTTTTCTGCATGCTGTCCCTCCTCAAAATTTAGATTTATGAAAAAAATGATGATGTTAATAGGAAGATGCACATAATTTACAGACTCACCATCATGGTAATTCCATTCATTGATATTTGCATGAAATAAATGGATGCTCTCTTCTCTTATCAGTGTTATAGAATACTTTTACTGTTTTTATATTATTTTGATATACACTCTAAAGGTGCAATTTTGCACCGAAAATGCAACATTAGCAGCAGCTTTTAGGGTGCAATCTTTCACCCTATATGAAAAAAGGTGCAAAGATGCACCCTTTTGTACTTGTTTTGCATATGAAAATCCTCATCTGCACCCTTAAACGTACTGAAATTTTCAAAAAGAATATGATTTTCTACATTATTTAGTAAAACAAATTCTATGGACACATTCAGAGTATGTTTCATTGAAGTCAGACTTGTAGTATGGTGTTGAACCTGTGCATGTAATCTGAACATGCCTTGGTTAGAAATCTCTCTTTGCTGGGATATGTAGTATCAGTTGATATTTTCCCATATGAAAAAAAGGTCATCACTGACTTCTTCAACTTTGATTAAGTGTTCATTCAAAGAAAAACAGTTAAACAGGGATTATTTTCTTATCCAAAATGTTGCTGTGATTGCAGTGTGATTAGATATGTGATATGGACTGTGTGCGAGAGTCTTGCTGCGTAGTTACATTCTGAATAATAACATGATTCCTCCTTTTTGATGATATCCTCAGGACTGTAGCAGTGGAGTGAAGTATGTAATTGTTGAGAAACATTGACCATCTCCGAGGAATTTTCTGGCTGTCCTCCCACTACAGTTTGATGTTGAAGGTGCAGGTAGTAAACCGGAAGACAAATGTGCTGCACAATGATTCAGTTCACAGCTTAAGGATGTTCCACAGTTAAAATGAAATCCATGTCATTTCCTCCAAATTTTGTATAGAGTTACTTTGGTACCTATGTAGGTCAAAAATGAAAAAAATAATATAGGTTCATGTGCTTATTTTTTTCTACGGGATTTTGAAGGTGCCATAAATTGATGGCAGGTAAAATGACGCAATCAAGAGATTTAGGCCTCTATTAGACCTCACGATTTCGACAAACGAGTATAAATCACTTTTACTCTGTCAAAATCCTATTAAACTTCATCAAACTTTTCACATTTGTAGCGAAATGTATGAAAAAGGTGGGAAGACTGTTTAAACTGGGCCATGTGTACTTCTCTTTAAATTAGCAGCGCCCTCATGTGGCGAAAATGGTGCCAAAAAGGACAAAAACATAATCCTAGAGGCTTGGAATCTACACGAAAAATAAAAAGGACAGTTTAAGCTGCACTTTATTCAAAATCCATGTCATTTTCATGAAAATTTGCAAAGTTGTAGAGGAATGCCTACTAAAGGGTTGAACACATTAAAAAAGGGGGGTTCATGTGCTCGTTTTCAAGCTGTCGGCGCCCTAATGGCTGCGAATCGGCTTGAAAACCACAAAAACATGCCAAAAATACTGAGAATCTAATCCAAAATACAGCCGATTCAATTTTATGGTCCCAAACATTCAAAACCCATGTCATATTTTTCTTTCTCTCTAGAATTGTAGAGGAAAGTATACTGAAGAGATTAAAACATTAAAAGAGTGGGGTCCATGTGCTTGTTTTTGAACTATCGTCGCCCCAATAGTTGCGAATCGGCTTGAAAACAACAAAAACGTGCCAAAAACATACGAAAGGCTGAGAATCTAATCCAAAATAATTATGACCGATTAAATTTTATGGTCCCAAACATTCAAAACCCATGTCATATTCGTCTTTCTCTCCAGAATTGTAGAGGAAAGTATACTGAAGAGATGAAAACATTAAAAAAGTGGGGTCCATGTGCTTGTTTTTGAACTATCGTCGCCCTAATATTTGCGAATTGGCTTGAAAACCACAAAAATGCACCAAAAAACATGCAAAAGGCTGAGAATCTAATCCAAAATACAGCCGATTCAATTTTATGGTCCCAAACATTCAAAACCCATGTCATATTCGTCTTTCTCTCTAGAATTGTAGAGGAAAGTATACTGAAGAAATTAAAACATTAAAAAAAAGTGAGGTACATGTGCTTGTTTTTGAACTATCGTCGCCCTAATAGTTGCGAATCTGCTTGAAAACCACAAAATGCGCCAAAAACATGCAAAAGGCTGAGAATCTACACTGAAAACGAAAGTTGGTCAAATGACTAAAAAGATTAGTCATTCACTTTGTCTTATTTGACTAAGAAATAATTAGTCATTTGTTCTTAAACTGACTAATATTGATTAGTCAATCAAATTATGTCTTATTTGAGTAATCCTGGAAATAATTAGTATTGCATGAGAAAGAATTGGTTCGTAAATAGTCCTACACTGAAATCAGTTAGTCTTACATTAGTCTTTCATTAGTCTTTTTACTAAGCATTAGAATGATGACATGAGTGCTGAGGTAAGCTGTCAGTCATGGGAATTACTAATCTCACACATGCATATTCAAATTTTACATATACCTTTTAAAAGAATGGCGGTTCTTGACACCCTGAATGCTTGTCATAGGCTTGACTGACATAGCAACAAGTAATGTAGGCCTACGCAAACTTGATTCCAAGTTATTTTAGTAGTTAATAGACCTGTTTACTAACATATTCAAATTTTATGCATACCTTTCAATCATTGGTTGTTGTTGACAACCGGAAAGCTTGCCAAAGGCTTTCAAGACAGAGCAACAAGATTAGTAATGTTACCCAAGTAGGCAAGTACTAGTGTTTGTTCATTACTAACAGGTTTAAGGAATATCTCCTCATTAATTAGTCTATATAGTGCAGACGTCCGGTCCAGGTTTTCCTGAGATTATATACACACTTTTCATTGGACTTCTCAATTAAACACAGGAATAATGCCTGCAGAAATAGGTAAAAATATCCCCTCGGGTATGCAGTATTCAGTTTTCTGAGAGTAGGGCCTCCAAAAGAGGGGTTTTCCAGCTAAAGAAAGCACACAAATTGCGAATCGCGAGCAATATTCGCCGATTCACATTAAATTTCACTACACAATGCTATTGTTATTTGAACATAATCACTGTGACCACATAATTTGCCATTAGGCAACCTAACAAATTGTATTGGTTGCCTCTCACTTTTTTTCCTTGGTTGCCAGCCAGGCAACCAAGGAAAAAAAGTGAAGTGAGAGCCCTGTGAATCTTTACTAAAGCTTTAGACAGGCTTTACAATCATTGGTAATTGTTACCATATTAACATGACGAATGTAAATCTAGTCAATTTTGTAAACCAAAACCAGCGACAGCTAGCTGCTGCGCTCCAGGCCGGCTAGCCCGGCAGGCTCGGTGTTGCATCTGCGCTGTGCACTGCGAGCAATGATCAGCTGACGTGCACAGCTGATAACTCAGCTGTGACGTTTTAACCTGCGCGGTTGGGATGCGCAGAAACATAACTGTGGAACGTCCTTAAATTGCATTGATATATGCCTGCATCCTGTGGATTTACATGTATTATTTGAAGGGCAACCAACAAAGTAACAGAATAGAATTTCTGCATGAATTTTTGTTCCTAAGATGTTTCTCTCGACTGTATTTTAGAGAAACAATTTCTGAACCGTTGTTGCTGAATGAAACTTTTTTGTAGTACAGCTGGAACGAGCATGACCTACGAAGCCTTACTGTTTCATCCCCATTTGAAGCATAAACTTTGTGTGTTTTTGGTGATGATGTGGCCAGCATGGGCTGCTAATGAAAAACTCCAGAGAAGAAGACTTGAAGTCATTTTAAGCATCATCTGTCATCTTTCATCCTCTTCGAATGTGTCCGTAGCATTTTCATCCTAAATTCCAAATGTGAATAAAGAATCAGTGTCAATGCGTGTTTGAGATTTCAAATTCTATTTTGAATTTAATTATAAACCCTGTGCAAATGTTTCAATTTGCAATAACCAGGGAAAGATTGCCCAACTTAAAAGAAGGTACTTTGAGTTATTGATATTTTCAAGAGGAAAAAGTGGATATACATGCATACTTAGGAATATAAAGTGAAGTACGCAAAGAATTTTATAATAAGATAAATTCAAGGAGAAATGGAGCGAGAAATAGAAATTCTTACCACAAAAAAATCCAGCTATTCTTGTGTAGGTGCATGATGCAATTTCTTACGTATCAGTATATCATGAATATTGTATCAGATTTCATCATGTGATATTAGTATTTGATGAGTCTCAGTAGCTGTCAATCAAGCAAATGTAACTAATAACCTGTGTGTGAATATTATATAACTTTAGTTTGGTCATGTGACTTCATTAATGTGATTGTACTATTTGAGGAACTGTTTGGGGGCAGATATCTCAATATGAAACTTGTTAGGACATGTATAAAATTCTGTACACTCAGTAATCTTGCGTAATGATCATATCTTAATATTCAGACATGTATGTTAATCAAAGATCAATTGATACTAAATGTTAATAATCTAGAAGTGCCATCCATGATATACCAAAATCAGCCCAAAATTATATGGACTATGAGCATATCAACTAACAAAATGCCCCCTTATTATCATTGCAGATATAGCCTTTGTAGGGCTATGTTTAAAGAACAACGATATGAAACTTGTTTGGACATGTATAAAATTATGTACGCTGAGTAATCTTGCGTAATGATAATTTCATAATATTCAAACATCTGAATATGAATAACCTAAAAGTGCTATCCATAATTTTTAAAAATGATATACAAAAATCATCCCAAAATTATATGAACTATGAGCTTATCAACTTACAAATGCCTATTATTTATCATTGCAGGTATAATCTTCGGAGTACAGCTTGTTATGAACACTCCGGTCACATTCTGGTCTTGTTCTGAAAAATGATCGATTCAAAAGCTATGGTATCTTTAAAGGGTTTCTTTTTTGAAAAATTAAATTATTATTTTTGGTACAATTGACATTTCATTTTAACATGGACAAAGAGGCAGATCAAGGGAGAGGGCTAGGGGGGGGGGGACCTTGGGGCAACATGGACACAGGCGGATCCAGGGGGCCTAGGGGGTGCAAGACCCCTCCCCCTTGATTTATTTTTAAATTTAGTTGATATTTTCAATTTAAAACGGACAAAGGCGGATCCAGGGAGAGGGCAAGGGGGGGGGGAGAACGTACCTTGGGGCAATGTGGACATAGGCGGATCCAGGGGCCTGGGGGTGCAAGCCCCCTCCCCCCTTTTTTTGCAATGATGCCCTTGTATCATTGCATTGTTTTCGTTCGTGTTCTGAATTCTTCTTCTTCTTTTTCTTCCACGAAATCTTATTCATTTAACACACATGCTTTTTGTTATGTCTTTTTATGTCACTTTCTCATGTCCATTTCATTTTCAAATTTCATAGACATCTTCATAGCCATCTCTTCTTGTGCACCTAGGTCGATAATTTCAGAACATGACCAGAACATGACCAGAACGTGACCGGAGTGTTTAATAACAAGGCTATGTTTAAAAAAACAACTAGTTTGTTCTTTCTTTCAAATCAAGGTAAATGCTGCAAAGGTGCGTGTTTTGTTAACAATAAAACACTGATGCTGGTAGGGCCTTATGAAGATATGAAAATCACTCCTCTAAATTAAAGCCAAAGAAAACATTGACATTACAATTTTTGACTGCCCTAAAATTAATATGGCACTAGTTATGTTAAAAGTGAAAAAAAAAAAATCCTTAATGAATGACTTATAAGCGTGTAATTTGACCCCCACTTATTTCTTTACAAAGTGGATAGTTCGTGATAGATAATGACCTTTCATTTGGTATCCATGGTATCTGGGAAATGTTATGTCAATTCGCTCATCTGGGGAGGATGTAATCTATTTCAGTTTCTCTAGCAAATATTGAAATCTTTTATAGAAATTGATTATCTGAATACATCTGTGCACATAGTTCATGATAAAATCTCGTTTAAAACTGAAACCCCGATTTGACTTTCGAAACTTCTAGACACCTGAGATTGTAGTATGCCTACATCAACAAAAGTGCTGAGCAGCGTAATTCCCCTGCCCGAGAACCGATCTTGACAGGGTGATAGAGAGAGAGAGGAAGGGAGAAAGAGAAAAACGCAGGGGCTACAGAACTACTTACTTTTTATGATGCCCAGTGCTACGATATTGTGGCATGACTGGCTAGCTTATAAAGTTCAAAATGTTGCTATAATTGCCAGTTCTGGGTCATTTTGCTTCGCTTGAAGTTTAATTTTGGTTTTCATGTAAATTATGAGTGACTTTTGGATATGGATATACCGCTTTCACACCACGGTACTGTCGCTGGGTACGGTCTTTGTGACCGTACCCAGCAACCGATCGGACGTGCTTTCACACTGGCGTCAAAATTTGGTCAGGCCCAGAGCGATCGGTCGCTGTAATCAGTTGCTGTATACCTAGCCAGAAGTGGAAGTAGAGATAGCGTGTGGGCATGTATGGGGGGGGGGGGGGGGGGGGGGGGGGGGGGTCATTGCATTTCGATCGGTCGCTGAATAAGATGTGTTTTCACATCAAGCTTGCATCGGTCGCGATCGGTCGCTGAAGTACCTCTTAGATCGGACTCAGTGACCAATCATTTTTTACCAAAACGATCGGTTCCTGAGTACGATGAAATGCTTTCAGAATATGGTTTCATCGGTCACTGGGTACAGTCTGTACGACCGTACTCAGCGACCGTACTTTGGTGTGAAAGCAGTATAATTCTATAGATTGCAGTATACCAGCAGGGCCCTGTCTTATATTGCGATTGATTCAAATTGATCGCAACTTTGAGATTGATCTCAACTTGGTACTTAAGAGATAAGAGTTGAGATCAATCCCAAAGTTGCGATCGATTTGAATCAATCGCCACTCTTTGTAAGATGGGGCCTTGAACTTAAATAAAACAGTGGTCCAAATGACAAATCAGAGCAGCTTGTGTGGTTGTTTCTATCTTGTTGCTAATATGTTCTTGTTCCTGGAATATGTTATTTCAGTTCAACAGGTGGATTTCCAAGATGGACGTAGATGACAAAAGGGTTTGTCTTTGAAAATTGTCAAAATTTAGTTAAGAACTAAGTAAACTAAGTAAATTGTGCACTTTCCCGTGATGTAGGTCTCAGATCTCGATTTTTTTTATTTTTGAGATAGCAGGGGTATCTTTGGAATTCTTCTACTTTATGTAAAAAAAATTGTTGGTCGTAATACGACAAAACGGTTCATCTTGAGATAAGTGGAAACTTTCTTTCTGTTGCAGGGCTTGCAGTATGACAAGACCGTGTATCACCGTATACACAGTTTTGTTGTATGACTATTGCTGTAAGAATGTGATCACAAAATTGACAAAAAGGTGTTTAGGGTAATAGACCCTTTTCTCATATAACTTTTTTTTTTGGTTATTTTGAAGGCCGGAGGGATATGTTTAGGAACACAAGTATCATACAGACAAAGCACAATAGTATAACGAATGAGTATGATGTACCAATTTGGTGGCCTGTACTTCTACAGATGAAGAAAAAGAGAAAAAAAGGAAGCCTATACAAAAATCGACAACTTTGCTATACAACACTCTAAAAAATGAAATGTTAAATCCAAAATTTAAAGTGTTAGATTCAACATTTAGCAAAGGTTGGAGGAGCGACAACCTTTTGAATGTTAATTTAACATTTCAGAAAATGTTACAAATCTAATGTTGAATGCAACATTTGGAAAATGTTGCATTTAACATGTGTAATATATTGAAATCACTTTCCAGAAGTGTAATTTACCATTTGACAAATGTGGCTTTGGTGTGTTTTTATAATGTTAATTTACCATTTCAGAAAATTTAACACTTAGAAAGAGTTAATGTAACATTTGGGAAATGTAACTGGTAATCGATACATCCTAAGTGTAATTTACCTTTTGCCAAATGTTGGTGTGACAACCTTTTATATGGTAGGTTTTACACATTTCAGAAAATTATCATACAAATCTAACAGTTTGGAACTGTTAAATGTAACATTGAGAAAATGTTAAAATTATCAACAATATATAGAAAGAATATTCAGAAAATCTTTAAGATTTATCAATGGCTAGAAGAATGTCAAGCTTCCAACAACAATTCCAACACTTTTAAAGCATTACATATGGAATTTGTAAAATGATGAATTAACATGTATACACAATTTGATGAAAAAAATATTGTTAAAGTGTAAAGTGTTATATGTCAGGGTTGACTGGGCGACAACCTTCACTTAGAATTCGAGAAAATGGCAGAGGAAGTTATACAAATCAAACCTTTTCGTAATCCTAACTTGAATTGCATTTGGCAACAGGTAAACCCTTTGGCTATGTTGGATTAATCACATGAGCAACTTTACTTCAGACATGCTGACACAACCTGAATGAGGCTGAATGAGTTCCAAAGAAACATCTACATGCACCAGTAGCAATTAATTTATTTATTACATATGATTGAAAGATAAAATAAGAACAAAAATGAACTGCAAGCAGTTGAGAATTTTTACTCCTCCTTATGGCGTTTATTGTGTACATTTAAAAATGCTGCAATAAAGTAAGCTTGTACATAATGTAAATAGTACTTTGAATCAATTCAACTACAGTATGTTCAGGAGCAAATTAAATTACTTCACTTCAATCAGGAAAGTTCAGTGACATTTGACCTCTTACCCAAATAAATCAGCACTTTTGCATTCTCCCCTCCTACACTCTTTCCCAGTACCTATAAGTTATCTAGTGAAAAAGGCAACAAAATAATTTCTGAACAAATTTTCTGTCACACTTGACCATGAATTAAATTCAACCTTTGACGTATCATTTTACGAGAATAATTTTCCAGGTTCTTCAGACCTTTCTACCAAATCATGTAACCAATGGGTTATTCTCTAAGGAGCTGAAGTATAAAATCCATCCAATGGTATGATTTTTTTCTGTAGAGCTATTGATGTCTCCCTGTTTAATGGAGCCAATGTTTTATCAGCTCTATCTAGAAATATTATTGTCACCTTATGTACCTATCAGGGATGGAGTCGAGGCCGGCCTCGAGGCCACATTTTGCCGGCCTTGGCCTTGGCCTCGGTCCGAGTCACATGTACAAAGTCTATGGGAGAAATTTTTATCTAGCGGCCTCGTGACTCGGAACTACCGGCCTCGACTCCATCCCTGGTACCTATTGAGTAATGAATCCCACAAATCAAGGCTTGTAAAGATATCTGTAGCTAGATAACAATCATTGAGCTAAATTAGTACTAACACTAATTAATATATGAATATTTCAACAATATACAGAACTTCATACACAATGTCACTTGCTGAATAAACAATGTTTAAGAACAAGATCTTTTGAATCTAAGAAAAATGACAATGTTATGAATTTAGAACAAAAAATTCCTCATGTACTTGCCCATGAAAAACTTGATTGAATGAACACAATTAGTTTTATACAGGTGTAAAAAATCACATCTTTTGGGTGGATTTCACCAGCTTACAAATGTCTCTTAACTGCTGGCAAGAAATACATTTAGAAGAACTGTGAATATTATCAAGTTTAAGTAATATACACAAGATTTCTTGCATCCCTATAAGGCAAATAATATTGGAGAAACATTACATTTCACCTG